>JAJJMB010012240.1:269632-304043 GCA_023531105.1 Papaver atlanticum
TAAGTCACATATACTATTGTTTAAACTAAATATTTGGTATACATATGAGTACTCTGGATTTATGAGATGTTTTATTTCGGTTTTCATTAACCTTAATATTCGATCTCATATGATGTGAACCCTTATGGTTTGTGTGACTTTTTGATTTAGCGAGATTAAGTTATAACCCATGTTGGTAGGCTTTATCAAAGGATCATAAGGTGTTCTGATTGAAACTCATATGTAAAAAGTCACAATGTGTTGAATCAATTTGTGTTTACATGAGTTGTGTTTAGCATAAACATATGTGTTTCATGGTTTTCAACTTTTGCTATAGGCATGCATTAGTTAAAACCCGATTCAACCTTTCTCTGGTAAAGGTTGCTCTTTGTTGTTGTTCTTTTGTTCTCGCGAGAGGATGACAACATACTGGGGGAGAGTTCTAACTTGAACTTGCGCTTAATGATATATCTTTCTGGGGAGAAGAGGATGCAATATCTGAGGTAACGAATTTGTTAGTTAATCGTTTTCCTGTTTAAGAAAAGCTCGCTTATATTGCATATATTTTGCTTTTGCTTTCGGTACAATTGATATGTATTCTAATATGTGTGTATGGATATGTGTGTGTGTGATTCAATTGTTTTCGGTTAAGAAAAACTGTGTCAATTTATTTGGCTTATTATTTGGTATCTTCTTTATTGTTTGATATCAAGTGTTTTTTTCTTAACGAAATTTCGGTGCAATTGCGGTTCTATAATGTCTATGTTTGTTTCAATTGCTTCCGGTTAAGAAAATAATTGTGCAAGTCAATTTATTTTGGTTTGTATGTATTGTTTATGGCTTAACAAAATACGAGATCATTTGTTTAGTCCAATTCGATTCCGGATAAGAGAAACTAATTTAATTTTGATCTTAGTTAGACTTATCAAATAGAAGGATTCAGTTATTCAAGTCTAATCGAATGCCTTGACAAGAAATACTAGTTAACTAACCTAGTACTTGTCTTGTCTAAAGTGAAAGGTCTAAGTTATTGTCTGAATAATTAGAACCTGATTAGAGAAATAAGGTTAATTCTGATCTTTATTTTGGTCTTATTGAAATAAGCGATTGTATGTTAACAATCGGTTTAACTAGGGAACTAAGTTTCTTAGTCAATTTGTTAAACTATTAGGGAAAATTGTTTCGGACAATTGTTTCCTTGATAACATATAAAAAATAAATTACTTGTAGTTTCGGTTTTGATATTGGTTATCTAAAGTGGTATGTGAAACCTTCGTGGTTAACTCTTATAGGTTATACAAGTCTTTTAGATTTGTAAGATCCTTTCGGTTTGAACTTTATTTGCTCGAACCTTTGTCATTTTGTGACAAAAAGGGGGAGAAATATATGGAGTAAACAAGTGATTTGTAATCACTAAGGAAATGACATTTGTGCTTAAATGTTATATCTAACGAAAGAGTAAAGAATTGACTAAGGGGGAGCAACATATCATATTGTTGTTGTAGTTATCTTGACTACAAAAGGGGAATAACAAAGATGTTCGGATTGAAAATCTACCTATCTTACCTTTAGTTGGAGTATTAGCTATGTTATTCAAATGTCAACAGCGGCATTTATTAATTGAATATATGTAGGTTATTGTGTTGTTTAAACTTTGAATCAAGCGTATGTATAATGAATTCTTGTAATTTGTTTATCCATATGTATTAAGAGTTTTGTCACTAAAATTGACAAAGATGGAGATTTTTAGAGCATAGTTCGGTTGAACCCACCAAGCGTTGGTATGTCAAGTTTGGTTGTCATATTTTAGTGAATCAAAACTCATCTAAGAGTCGCTTGATTATGTACTAGAGGCATCTTCGTATAGGTTAGACTAGAAAGTCTAGGATTATGAGACATACACGTATTACTCGAAGACCTGAAGAATGTGAAGAAGTAACGAGCTACAACGATGACATCATCCTTCCTCTAGAGGTTAGTAATATTGACTTGAAATGCTTCACTCCTAATGTATCCTTCAAGTCGTGCTATATTGAAAACATAACTACGAAGCTGTGAATGATTATTTTACTCTAGTAGTGAGACATGATCGTTTGATCACAGTGTTTAGGAATTAGACTACGAAGTATAACGCTTATCTTTTGAACTTCGTAGATATGACATCGACATAATCGTATGAATGCTATTGTGATTATGTGTATGGGAAAAGGTGAAGATTTCATCATAGGAAACAATGTTTACATTTGTTTAAAGGAAGTACATTCATGAACTTGTTTTATGAGTCGAAAGGGAAATCGCTTGGCTTATTGGTATTGTTATTCATTGCATATCTTTGGATTACAAATATGTGTGAGTTAGTAGAACCGATCATAACTTGTTATGTATCTTGGTATAACTAATCACAGTGCCTGACTTATGATTTGGTATGACAAGTTTTTATTAGTGTAACCGATCCTAAGTAATCAGCTGAAATGGTATGATTGATATTTGTAATTGGTGTGACCGATCCTAGTAATTGGTGTGACCGATCACAAAAGAATTGTGTAATCGATCCTTGTAATTGGTGTAACCGGTCCTAGTAATTGGAGTAACCGATCCTAGTGATTTGTGTAACCGATCACAAGCAATACCATGAGTATATGGTAACCTTTCCTGATAATTGATGTAACCGATCCTGGTAACTGACGTAACCGGTCCTGGTAACTTGTGTGTTCGATCACAAGTTATCCGATCGATCACAAGTTACCCATATTAAGGTATAACCAATCCCAGTGATTGGTAGAACCGATTGAACCCATGATTGTGATTTGATATTTGATCAATAACATAGTTGTCTTGGAATACATATGAACCAATTCTATACTTGTTTGGAAGTGTGGTATAATCGATTCCAAGATTGTAAATATGAAAGAGGATTTACAAATAAAAGATGTCAACATACTTTGAACACGAACAGTAACTCTTATCTTTTATTGTTCAAAGATATTCCTTAATTACTAAGAGAGAGCCCGGACCGAAATAAATTAAGAATCTTTTAATTAAGGTTGTTAGTTTTATATGCTTTAATTACCAACAATTAAATGCATATCTCTAGAGAATAAAAATTAGTAACGTTCATTTACTAATTGGAGATTTTCTATTGAGAGATTTCAGAAAATATTGGATAAAGCATTTCCAGGAATTATGAAAACCGATTTGGGCATTTATTGCATATCTTGAGAATATTCGGTTTTTGAAATTCCTGTGTGTCCAAACATCCCTGGTCTATAAATACCTAAGTTTGCATTCTATCAAACTATCCTAAGAGCCAGGAAAACTTCATCTTTTTGTTGTTTCTGGAGGAGCCGTCTATCGGGAGAGGAAAGTACCCTAATTAGGCAAAATCTCTTACGACCGCTCGTTTAAAGACTTCCGTGGGATCAAGAAGCTCTACGAATACCGTTGGTGGGAAACTAGATAATTGCAGTTTAATAGTTTTCGATTGATTTGATTGACTAACAGTTGTTGAACTTTGATTGCACCTAGTTTGTTTATTCTTGAGAATCTTCTCTTCTGATATAAGATTCACTCAAACTAGATCGATGTTTCGACGGGATCTTTAGAACTGTTTGTAGATCTAAAGACATCTTGTGATAATCCATTGTTAACAGACTCCGTTCTGTGCGTGATTGATCATAGGAGATTCAAGTGGTGTTGTGCAGGTTTAATTTAAGATTAAAGAAGATTTGAAGACAAAGAAGATTTCTTATTGGTTTCTCATATCTTTATGTAGCACAAACCTTGATCGGCTGGGATCCAACTAGAATCAGATTTATTCGATTGATTAGTTGCGTGAGATCGGCATCGCTTTATAGTTTCTTGTTGGATTCTATATTGATTGATTGCAAATCTAAACTCTGCTACTTCGGTAATTGTTGGATAGATTGATCTAACCATCCAAAGGAGTTTATTAGTTTAAACGGAAGAGCCTTTACATATGACTTGAGATATCTTTATCTGGAAAGAATCAATAGATTTGTTACCAAACAGATTTGTTGTTCCTTTACTGTTTTGAATACGATCCAAAGGAATTGTTCCAGTGCGTGCACTTATTGAATGTCGGGAGCGTAGTGATAGTGAAGAAACTAAGTGAACTAGGTTTAGTTGCTTGGTCTCAACTATACGAAGTTGGTTTAGATTTTGTATAGCGGCTTAATTCTGAGAGTATTCAATTCTTGACTTGGTCCCGGGGGTTTTCTGCATTTGCGGTTTCCTCGTTAACAAAATCTTGCTGTGTCTTTTACTTTTCTATTTACGCAATTATAATTGTTTATTATAATTATTAAAAGTAAAATACACAAAAGTTAACTCCGTATTATTTGATAGTGATCCTATAGAGTTTGGTTAAGTCTGAACCTGTTATCAGGTAATCACACTTTGATTGTTGTATTGTCTCGATCTCGTACGATAACACAAAGTGTGAATACGATTTGTCGTATTTTCTTGACTTTGTCCATAGACAATCACTTTCGGTAAGAGGACTTATATGTGGATATTTTAAAGATTGTGGTGTATTTGGGTACCCTCGTCTTTTCAACAAGGATCGGTTCCATCT
The DNA here is from genome assembly GCA_023531105.1 of Papaver atlanticum. Taxonomy (NCBI): domain Eukaryota; kingdom Viridiplantae; phylum Streptophyta; class Magnoliopsida; order Ranunculales; family Papaveraceae; genus Papaver; species Papaver atlanticum. The sequence continues at coordinate 274,206 of JAJJMB010012240.1, forward strand.
ACACATGATATTACTTGTGATCAGTCACACCAGTTACCAGGACCGGTTACACTAATTATAAGGATCTGTAACATACACTCATGATCGGTCACACCAATTACAAGTATCGATCATACCATCACATGGTGATTACTTAGGATCGGTTACACCAATTAACAAAACCGGTCATACCAAATCATAAGTCAGGCATTGTGATTAGTTATACCAAGATACATAACCTAAGTTAAGATCGGTTCTACCATCTCACACATATTGGTCATCCACAAATTTGTAATGAATAACGGACCAATAAGCCTAATGATTTCCCTTCGATTCACGAAACAAGTTCATGAATGTACTTCCTTTAAACAAATGTAAAACATTGTTTCCTAGGATGAAATCTTCACCATAACCCATTCACATAATCATAACAATATATACAAGATTATGCCGATGTCATATCTACGAAGTTCAAAAGATAAGCGTTATACTTCATAGTCTAATTCCTTAATACTATGTTCATACTATTATGATCATGTCACATCACTAGAGTAATATACAATATGTACAGTATATACAGCTTCGCAGTTATGTTTTCAATATAGCACGACTTGAAAGATACGTTAGGAATGAAACAGTTCAAGTCAATATTACTAACCTCAAGTGGAAGGATGATGTCATTGTTGTAGTTTGTAACTTCTTCACATTCTTCAGGTCTTCAGAGTAATACTTGTATGTCTCAACATTCCTAGACTTTCTAGTCTAACCTAAACGAAGTTGACTCTAGTATTTAATCAAGCGACTCTACATGAGTTTTGATACTAAAATATGACAACAAAACTTGACATACCAACGCTTGGTGATTTCAACCGAGTTATGCTCTAATAGTAGTGAACAGTGCAGAAATATGCCTGACAAGGTCTTCGAAAGACGTGTTCTTATGCCTTTGGCATGCTTGATTTTTCACGGAATGATCCAGTATGAATCTTTGAATCATTATTTCACTTATGTTCTGGATTTTCATAGTTTATACTTGAATTTTGTGATTGAAGTCTTCTAACATGTTGGGATAATGTTGTAGGCCGAAAACGAGGATGAACAAGAAAATGATGTAGAAGTAGCCATGGTTTATGATGTTGGATATGACACCACATGTCCACCTCATTGGAATGAAGATGTTATCACTAAAAAGGTGATTGACACTAATACCCAAGGCGGGAGGACTTTGGGCTCACTCGAAGAAGATTCCACCATGAACAAACCCTAGCATCGCAAAAAGAATTTTCCAAAAATATTCAGAGATGAAAATGGGTCAGAGAAACCTTTGATAATTGAACTAGATCCTAAACCTTACTGAGTTGAATCGTTGTGCTCCTTGGATTCCTTTTATCTTCTCTTATATAGTCCTATAAATTTGAATGCAATGCTCTCGAGAAAACAATTATCTTGGAATTGGACTATAACAATTTGGTTAACTTCGTTAACAACCAGGAGTTGGAAGTTCACTTGTTCAATCAAGGTTTAATTAAAACAGTTAAAGGTAAATTTTTAAGTAATAAATTATGGTTTTGCAAGTTGATTAATATATTGGGTAACAATATAGCTCTTTAGCAAAAATAAATAAAAATAAAATAAACCAGAGAAAAATTTGTTTGGTTTTATTATATAGCAAAAGTCAGTAGTCTTGTAATGAAGCTAATAAAATAAGCTTCTTCCTTTCTTGTAACATCTATCTGTTTGGCAATACAACCTACAGATTCTTCATGGTATCAGAGACAAAGGGGAATTTTAACTTCTCTTTGATCCTGAAATTCTTCAAACCTCCATTAATGGAGTTTTATCTTTCGCTGCAACTCATTACCACCACCACCACAACAACAATCACTACAAGTTCACCATCATAAAATCACAAATCAACAACCTATAACCGAACCTGAAGACGAATTTCGACTTTCTCATACAGTTACAACCTCATCAAACTTCACTTCAACCTCTGATTTCAAATCAGATGAACACAAACCACCACCTACAACCTAATTTTCTTTTTGATTACACAACCTGAAGAGGAATTTTTGACTTCCTCAACCAATTATCCACAACAACAATCTCACAACATCATCACAACCTCCACCACCGCCGTCATCACCACATACTTCATCAACCACCTCTAGAGGCATTTCGACTGTCTCCGATCCATTTTTTTTTATTGTTTGTTTCTTTTGATTTCAGTTTTTTAAATCTGAATTAGTCTTTTCTTTTTTAGATTTCTTCAATAATAGTTTTCTAATTTCAATTTCCATTAAAATTCGTTTTCTGGATCTTCTTTGGGTGATGTTGATAATGTCAATTCATAATTTCGATCCTTGAAATATCGACATCAGTTTAGTGTTTAAATTAAAGGAAATATTCAAGATCTCTTGCTACACTAACGAGTCTCAGTTTACTTATCTTCATCTGGTTTACTTCCGTTTCAAGATTTCTTGAAGATATTTTTTGGGATGGAGATTTGTGACTGAGTGATTCTTCTTCAAATCTTCTTCAAATCGGTGAAGACTTGTGTTCAACCAGTGATTTTTCATCACCAAGATGCAAACTCGTTGTTAATTCATGATAAGTTCTCTCGCTGTTTCTTTTTCCTCTTTCAGATCTGATTTGCATACTGTTAATAGTTTCAAGCTTTTCATTCTGGTTTTCATCTTCTTCGAGACCTCATTGAAGATATGGTTTGCCAAGAAATTGAAAGTGAAATGGATTCTTCATCCAAGATAGTGATTGTGGAAATCAATTTGCGGATCAGTTTACATCATATTACAGATTAGAGAGCATATGTGAGGTCTTGATGCCTTACCTTTTGAATTGAAGTCGTTCATCTTGTGGATTTCCTTCGCATATTTCTTCATTGGGTATTTCAATGATTTTTCATCATACTGATGAGGACTCGATGTTCATATGAGAGTTATGCTATATTTCCTCTTTCGGTGCTTTCTGCAGTTCCTAGTTCCCCTACTGTACCCTGTTGTGCATTTGTCGCGCCGTTCAGTTTGGGTTGTCTGTGTTGGGGTTGATGCAATAAATGGTGGTTCGGGATTTTGTTGTGCAGAGTTGGGCACAACTGAAGCTACTGGTTCATGATTTTCTTCTGCAGTCATCAATTAGCTGTATTCAGCTGTGTTCCATGTGTCATTGGTTCTGCATCCTCCAAGATAGTGATTTGTGCACATCTGCAGTTAGTCTCTCAATAGAGCAGTGTATGGAAAATGCTACTGGTGGTGACCTATTTTACCTTAGTTGATGTTCATTGCATATTTTAGATTTTGCCTACGTCCAGGTTCTCATGTTTGAGTTTAAAGGCGGTGTGTCTCCAGCTAGTGCCTTATAAAGCTTCTGCAGTAACTTGGTTCCATTATGCAGTCACATATGGCAAACTTTTCCCTACACTAGTGCTCAGTTTGAGGGGGAATGTCTCCAAGATTTACAAATTGGTTTTCTACAGATTGCCATGTCTCCAGGATTTGCAGATTGGTTTGACTATCTTAGACATTAGTTTCTCTTTAACATCCAGTTGCAGGGATCCCAGGTCACGGTGCTTAATTAGCAAACTAATGCGTCAATGTTACACTATGGATGCATTAGCTTGAGGGGAATGTTAGAACATCTTATGATGCTGTAACTTGTCAATCTGTAATGCACCAATAGAGTGCTGCCATCTGTAATAAAGTACAACTAGGTGACAACTAAGAATTAGCTGTACAGGTAGTCCTAGTCAGTAGTTTTGTAATGAAACTTATTTATAAGCTTCTTCCTTTCTTGTAACATTTATCTGTTTGGCAATACAATTTACCATTAGTCAACAGATCCTTGAAAGGCGCAAGTGTAAAGTGTAAACACGAGTCCAAATCTGTTCACACTCCTTTAACGAGTGTATATTTCACATATTCTTCTGATTGGTTGATTATTTAACTGATGACCCCATTACCCTCCATGTTTAGAATCACGACCCTCGTTACATAACTCCCTAAATTAACTCAAGGGTACAGATTGAAATGTGAAATATACACTCGTTAAGGAGTGCGCACGAATTTGCACTCGTGTAAACACAGCGGACGGGCGAGGACACCTGTGCTTCATTAAGCGGTTGTATGTGGACTTTTTCACCCTAGGCCCATGATAGAAATAACTATGATCATACATAATGATTCATATGGGATTTGGCCCCTGGCGTAGAATGATCACCAGAAACGAAGCTAAAAATAACACTGCGGTTTAAGAGTTTAGCCTACAACCACTGGAAACAGAATAACAAAAGAGTCCGATTTTAGGAGGGAACGATTTTGGGGAGGGAATTTTATTTTCAGGGGAGGGATTGAGTTTTCAAAAAATAGATGAAATGTCTAAAATATCCTAATAATTAATTTCACTAACCAAACAGATACCTAAATATTTAACCAAAACCACATTAGAGCAGATAGTGGATGATTATCGCAGCCTGACATTATGAACACGAAAGGCATGAACCAATAAGAACTAAACATCCTTCGGTGCAACTATACCTAGATGATTAAAATAAATGATCCAAGTGTATAGTTGATTTCTTTTTTAACTGATCTTATAAAGCTGTGATACATACAGTAATAGAAGAACAAAATAAGCAACAGTTAACAAATGGACTAATAAAATCTTATAGTAGTCAACCAATCCACTTCCATTTCCTTCTCCTGAACTCCTTTTTCTATATAACCGATCATTCTTTTCGGCTTAAGTCTCCTACTTCAATTACAGCCTGAAACCCCTGCTGAAACCCCTAAATAAATGTAGATCCAATACTAGTTTCCGTAACCACGTGAATGTTAGCAGTACTTGCATCCTAGTGCCGGTCTTATACAAGTGCAAGTTACTAGCAGGGCAAGTAACAACAGCCCGCTAAGTATACATTCAAGCTGTGAAAATGCTTAGAAAAAACAAGCCAAGAAAGTGCTTAGAAAAAACTAGCCAAAGAAAAGTCCTAGCTACAGACATTTCAAGTTGTTGCTCGAATTAGTATCCATTTTATTAATCATATATGTTTAAGATAGTTGCAATTGCAGCATAAATGAAGAAACCTTGTACCCTAACTACATCTTGGAAATTAGAAAAGTTGACTAATGTCGCTAATGGAAGGAGACTGAAATACATTACCACAGATGACATATGCCCAGGCATCAACCATCTGAACTGCCACATACTGCACTGACATTATTGAAAGGAAACACACTCGTGGATGCTAGCTACAACTACCCATGTAAGAGTTGGGGCTTTAATAATAAGAGATCATAATGCTAGCTACCCAGCCTCAGGCATCATCATCCAGTGCTTCGTATCCCCTGGACAGGGTTCTCTACACTTGTCCTCAAATCTGCAACTCCATTCTCCCCCCACATCTGAAGATACATCTGCTCATAAGCATCTATGTTTCTTAGCATTGAGTCTCGCAACTCTTTGAAAGGATCAATTCATATTTAGTTGTTGATTTGGCTGGAAGTCTTTGCATCTTCTGTTATATTTTTCTTCCCGGGGACAGGTTCGTTGGATTTAATCGACGTCCTTGCTTCTGTTAGGGTTTTAGAAGAAGAACATTATAAAGAGAAAGGCACATGCGACGAAGTGCGGTAATTAAGAGAGGGTAGGGTTGGCATTTCTTAAAAATTTGTTTATTCCGATTATGTTTTTCGTTTGACCCAATATTGACCTGAATTTCTTCCCTCCTCAAATCCATTCTTTCCCTCCCATTAACAGGATTCTAACAAAAGTGCCAAACAATCGATTAAACGCACTATTAGGAAGCCATTCATTCAAACAAAGTGTAAACTTTAAGCTTCTCCAACTTCTCTCAGCCTCCCTCGTATATGTGTCAAACAAGGACCATACCTTACCTAACCGCCTACACTTATGACAGCACCAAATCCCACACCATTCATCACACAAAGTTACTGGTAGCACCATGCCACCATCCGTAAACTAAATTATAAATCATAATTGATTCTATGTTATTTTTAGTCACTTGGAAAAATACTAATTCTGTATTATCACTTGAATCACTGACACTGAAACTTTCACCTATATTTCCTATCCAGAATCTACATTTTTTAACTGGTCACACTCTTGGAGCCTCAGCTTTGGGCATATTGTAGGAAAGAAACAAACGAAACTGGTGAGTATCAAGATAAATATAGGTTGTGTGTTCCTTTGAGTGCAGATGAAGCCAAATTTATTTTGAATATAAGTACCGACAGAGTATACATTTGAAAACAAAAAAGATCACGTGAGAAGCTGATTAATAATTGATTCCCAGTACTTTTGTCCACCTTTCAATATTCTTTCGAAATTCCCGGGAATTTGTTCGTCTTCGTAAATGCAATCACTGTGTTTGTTAGTGCGATGACTGTTAATGAAATTTACTGTTTTTACTATCCAATTATTTTGTAAAATCTCTTATGTTAGGTTGATCACTCCAAGCACTAAAACTGACCCTGATGTTTGTTTACAGGACCAATATTGAACTTAACTATTGAATGGTAAGGATTTGCACAATTCTCGTGAAGATAGTAACAAGTCCTGTCAGGTCAGTGACCCCCTCCTCTATCTCTACCTCTACATAAAAGAGGTCTATCTACCTGACTATCTTAATGGAAGGGGTCCAATTTAAGACTATACTGTAGTGATATAAAGTGACCCATCTACCAGTTCCTTGTGCACAAGGGAAACAGTATTAACATTTTCATTCTCTACAAAACATTCTTTTCCTTTTACAAAAAGAATTCAATTTCAATCCCACTCCATATCTGTGAATCTGACTCCTCTCCTGATCTCTCAAAAAAGGGAAAAAAAGATTCAAATGTTCGTTGGGTTGATATTTTGTTTCAGTGCCAAGTTATAGAAAAATTTCAGTCCGAAGCAACATCAAGGAGAGAATGGTGGTTGATGGTAATGGAACTAATAAATGGAGGTGTGGGTTCTTATACATTTTTTGGTCTCATTTTGCTTTTCTTGCTTGATAATGAGTTGAATTTTGATGTTTTTGTGTTGTGGGTTTTGTTTCAGAGAGAAAGAGATGGAAGGAGAGAATAATTTAAGAACTTTAGAATGTTTAAGAGGAAGATTACTAGCAGAAAGAGTAGCTTCAAAAGCAGCAAAAGATGATGCAGAATTCATGAGAAACAAGGTTAACTTTATCCAACATTGTTTTTGCATTTTGTTTTCTTTCTCATCTGATATGATAATCCCTGTTCATATTCTGACTAATTTTGAAACTGTTTGGTGGGATCAGTTAATGGAGATAGAAAAACAACTAAGTACAGAGACTGAATTGAGAAACAAAGCAGAGAAGAAACTAAAGTTACTAATGAAAAAGATGAAATCTATGAATATTGCATCACTTGTAAAGTCATCTACTAGTACTTCTTCAGATCTCGGAGAACCAGGAAAGCAAAATTCTGATTCACAAATTTCTAAACTACTAAAATGTAGTATGTCACAGGAGGGAATTTCTGATGGTTCAACTACAAGAGTAAGTAGAGAAAATTCAGTAGGTACTTTATCAGATCATGATCATCAAATGACAACAACTGTGAGTAGTTCAGGCTCTGTGGGTACAGCTCATTCTTGTAAGATTAGTGACGATCGTTTTTTCAAGGAAGAACCTAGAAAAATTAAAGACGATGAACCAAGAGAATTTCAAGAGGAAAGACAAAACGACATTCAAGAGGAAGACCCCTGCGAAATTCAGGACGAAAGACACGCAGAGAATCGATGGCAGAACATATGAGGTATTGAGTTCTTGATCAGTCAACTGCATTTTCCATGTTTTGCAATGGCTAGATATAAATTTGTGTCTGAACTTATTAGTTTGTTCCGTCTTCTTTCAGACAAACTTTGACAGATGAAAAAGAGGCAAGCGAAAACAACTCAGACGAGTTTGTCAGTAACTCGTTGGCTTTAGTTCCAGCTACTATTTGGCCAACGTCAACAACTAATGAACCAAAGATTAACAGCGGAAAAGTTCTTGATGTTCTTACTGCTTTGGGAAAAGATGTTATTTGCTCCACTTGAGTGACTTCTGTTTCTCCACATTTATATAGGTATTAACAAAAACACCACAATCAAGTCTTAATCAAGATCGAAAGAGTCCTTTTCATTGACTTCATTTCGATCATTTTCATAAGGTTTTGTTACCAACTAGTACCCTACCTGGCTTGTTATTTATATTAAAAATTTCACTACATCTTTCTCAGAGGGGAAAAATACGGTTTAGTCCAAAAATCAGTCTAAAAGTACAGTTTAGTTCAGCCCGAGTCAACTAGATACATATTAGTCCAAAATATGGGAAAGTACACTAATAACCTTTATTATTTACTCCCTCCGTGCCTAATATATAGACGGAGAAGATGAAATCTCTTAGAATAAGAAAATGCATGGTTTTTATACATTTTCATGTTTTTTCTTGTCCCCTTGTCTTATTCTCAAATACAATTTCCCATACAACATAAATAAGGGTATATATGTCAAAAAGCATCTAGGAATTAGAATTCCGCCTATCTAATGGGACTAGGAAAATCCAATATTCCGCCTATATAATAGGGACGGAGGGAGTAGAATTTAGTCCAAACATTTACAGTTTAGTCCACAGTGACTCATGATGATGTCAGTAATTTTATATAATATATAAATTATTAAAAACAATTTATCGTTCGAACCGCTCGTCCAAAATCCATAAATTTTTTATATATTCGGAAAGCTCTTTCCGAGATCTACAAGAAGAGTACCCATATGACTATATTATTTTTTTATTTTTTTTAGAATTCTAATTTACACTGTACAACTATGTACACCGCTATAAAATCCAAAAAATCCAACATACAGTACAGACCTACATAACACACGCAATATATCCATGAGGGGTTCCGAACAAATGTGCCAAAACGTCGTTAACGCTATCTATCTTTTGCACATCCCCATTTGACAAAGGAAAAATTGGAAAGAAAATGAGGGGTTCCGAACAAATGAAAAAGAAAATAAGTGAACCAACAATTGGAAAGAAAATGAGGGGTTCCGAACAAATGAGATACAAATGAAAAAGAAAAACAGTAAACCAACAAAGGAAAATCCATTGAACCAACAATTGGAAGAAAATGAGGGGTTCCGAACAAATGAGATACAAATGAAAAAGAAAATCAGTAAACCAACAAAGGAAAATCCATTGAACCAACAATTGGAAAGAAAATGAGGGGTTCCGAACAAATGAGATACAAATGAAAAAGAAAATTAGTAAACCAACAAAGGAAAATCCATGGTGCCGGATGATAAATGTTATAGGCATAGTTTTACCTTGCACCGTGTTGCAGCATCTTGGACTGCAAGCGTAACAACATAAGCTGGGGACTTATCTCTATCATCTTTGACCTTCATTACACCTACAATTTAGATAAAGAAAAAGGTTGAGAACTTGAGATACTAACAGATAATGTGTTTGTTCAAACCCTATAAGAAGACACGACACTCCAGACAACAATAAATTACTTTTTCCTTTCAGTTTTACACTGCAAACAACAATATGATATGTTTTTCTTAAGGATTTACTATTGTAAACCAAAGAATTAGCCTGATTTGGATAAACTCAACCTAGAAGGATGAAAATTAGCCGGTGTAACAAAAGAACGAGCACAAACATTTGTTTGGAACCTTTTTAAACAATCAATCACAGGTGTACAATTATGTGCACATTAACAATCAACATGTGTACAATTACGTGCATATTAACCATCAACATGCGTATAGCTATTTGCAAATTAACGATCAACATGTGTACAAATACGTGCACATCACCTAAAAGGTGTACAACTATGTGCACATTAACGATCAACGGGTGTACAACTATGTGCACTTCAAACAACATGTGTACAATCATGTACACATTAAGAATCAATATGTGTACAACTATGTACACATTACTGATAGACGCATTTATGTGTCTATTTTCATCTCTATTGTGTATAATGTTAGTACCCATATTTGTACTTATTTTGGTATTTTATCTCTTTGTAGGTGTTTTTGGAGAAATAAGCTTTTGTGGCGAAATTGGCTGGAAAAGTTGATGAATGCAACCCAAGGGACGAGTGTTATGCGGACTCCAGCAACGGATAAGGGGTAACCTTTCCCCTTCACATTCAAATTCTGAAAATTGGCGGGAAACCAAAAACGTACGGCATGTTTTTGTGGCTGTTTTGGTGGTAGTGATTTGGAGGAGTTTGAGGTCGATTAAACTTCTGATTTTCATAGGGTAGACTCCTTATGGGTCTAGGAATCTAACATGGGTGTTTAAATCGATTAAACTGGGCTCAATCGACGGGTTTTGATCTCAACAGCAAAATATGGAAAGTCACGTGTGTGACTTGTTTTAGGAAATTTTAGAGAGATTAAAGGCAAGATTTTCTTCCCAAAGCTTAATATATATCTAAGGAAGAGTTTAGAATCAAAAGGAAAGCCCAGATACGCGTGGAAATTCTAAAACAAGAAATTGCCGCAACTTTGCCGTGAAGAGAAAGAAAGAGATTTCGGAAGATTTTGGAGAGATTTAATCGCTCTTTTTGATATAAATAGATTGGTTGGGTCATATATAAGGGGTGTCGAGAGTTTTGGGGGCGGAGAAGGGCTGAGGAGTGAGAAATCAAGACGAACAGAAAGTTACCTGCTGCTGTTTTCTGCTGGTGCGGAGCTGAAGAACACGAAGAACATAAGACGCACACTGAACAGTCGCGAAGAACACGAAGAACATCGACCCACACTAAACCGTCGCAGAAGCAGTCTTATATTCTTGTTTATTAACAGCACTTCAGTTGTATCGGTGATTCTGTAACGCCATAAAAGCGTTGCAGATTCGCTGTATTATTGTTTCTCTTCAATAAAAACACCTTTTGAGCCATGTTTCTATCTTTTGAGCATGTTTTTACCATGAGGAGCTAAACCCAAACACTGGGATGACGGAGGAAGACGAATATCATACTTGGGGTAATTTTATTAATTCTTTTTAAGACTTTTGCATTAATTTTAATTGAAAATATGATTTGAATTAATTGGTTGTCATTTAATTTGATGATGTATGCTTAGCTTAGGTGTTTTGATACATCATGCTTAGGATTTACAATCAATGTTTTGAGAATCTACCTTGGCAAAAATAGAGTCCTTGTCTTTCTTGAGCTAAAATTGTCAAAGAATTAATAATTGAACCTTATGTTTTGAATTCGGTGGAATCCCGAATCCCAGTACCTCTCACCATTGTTTAATATTTTTGTATATATTTTTATTAAATTTAAAAACTCGAATCTTCACAAGTCCGAGTGAACGACAACCTTACTTACCACTTTAAAATTACATCAATTACCAATTCAATATCAAAAGAGTTGAAAGTCGATTAAAACTCACCTCCAAGCAAGAAGAAGCAATTTCTGGTAGAAGATAATTGAAAACTCTGAATGAGCCTTCAGTCAAGGACCATCGTTCACATGCTTATATACATTTAGAATCAACATGTGACATCAATTTGCATTATCTCACATAGCACATTCATAATACGACTAAATTGGAGGAAAAAATTGTAAGATCAGTTTCTTCCTCACTATCAGTATGAGGATCGGGAGTAGTTTCAGTACGTTCTTCTTCGTCGTCTTCTTCTTCCTCATCATCAAATTCTTCTTCTTCGTCACCCGCTGGACTAGTAACCTCAGAAATCCCCGTCTCTTCAATTTCTACTGTAGAAGATTCAACATGACTAATCTTGGTTTTCTTCAAAGCCTACAAAAAGTACATATCAATCTCTGATTCAAGGGGAAACACACATACAACATATTATATTAAATCATACCTTGACAGTAGTTGTACACTTCGAAGGAAGAGTAACCTCAGAACTTTATTCATCATTATTATCTTCAACCCAATAGTCGAACCTCATACCAGCGAAATTCAAAGCCCAAGGACATTAGTCACCATAGTGGGCTGGAGCATCGACACGAGGTTTGCTCTTATCAGTAGGCTCCCATCCATGTTCATCAGGGATCCATCCGTAGGCCCAAGGACCAATAACCTCAAGTGGAGTAACATGCCACTCATGATCTTGATCACGATGAAGACACTCCTTTAGGGGAAAGAGCTTTGGTTTTTCAGAATTTTCAGTACCAGGGGCATACCGCAATTTCGTGTCACTCACTTCGCTCAAAAGACGAATTTCACCACGAGGAGCAGCAATCGTACGAAGCCCAACACTCCATCTTTTTCGGATCCTGCTATTAACATAGTCTCTAAACGAAGCATTGAAGTTCTTAGCGGTATACCAACTCTTCTGCTTAGGATCAGGCTTATAGCATGTCATCGTAGTCTTACCTTTGCTCCGAAGGTATCACTCACGAAGACATCGCCAGTAATTCCCACTTAATTGAGCCACTGAGCGGAAGTGAGTGTGAGTAGTAGAACCATCACCACGATGAGCCAACACGTGGTAATAGAACGAATCCTTTCATTTATACAAAGGAAGCATTAAACCCGCTTCGAACGCTCCAACGGTAGTCAAGAGATGCTGAGAATCATACTTATAATTTTTTATCATATCATAAGTAAGATCGACCCCTTGGTTGTAAAAACGAACCTCAAAGCGTTCAAGACCATGCTTCACTTTAAAAGCTTCAAGATCTATATTTCTGAAGGAGACAGGAGCCCGTTTTTTCATCTGAGGATCCGAAGCAATTTGTACTGAAGGGGCAACGTCAGGAGATGCTACTTTACCCGATGATGACTTCGGCGGAGGATTCATATCCGAAGATTTTCTCTTCACCGATGGATTCCTCGGTAAACTCGGATCTTTCGACGAAGGTTTAGACCTTTGCGGGACTAAAGGGACAGGTGGAGCGATAGAACGAAGGGGTTGAACTGCCAACGGTTCTAAACGCTATGAAGGTGACTTGCCTGTGGGACGATCAACTGCATAACGAGAACTTTTCTTTACGTCCCCCGTTTTTTGAGAAGAAGCTCCTGGTTCTGATGACGAAGATCAGACTGGGAAGATCTTTGTGGCGGAGCCTTCGGTGGAGAAATATCAGGACTTCTAGGAGGCGGAGATCTATAAGGACTTTGTTGTGGAGACCTATAAGGGCTAGGTCTTCGTTCATTATCCGCCATAACGACCTAAGGGGGATATCGTAGGAAAAACGAAGATCAGAACTTGATCCGTGGTCATTAATTCTCATGAAGAACATCATCAGGACATCATAAACACAGGATAATCAAGAAAAAATAATCCAATCAAAATCAACAAAGGGTTCCAGATTTCGTGATGAAGAACAGGGGCAAGTAGATATACTTTCGTATATCATGTTCTCCATCACGAAACTCAGAAGTAAAAACAGAAACAGCAGAGAAGAACCAAGAAAACCTAACCATACCTGCAGTAACAGATCAACATACCTATAAGAATGGCAGAATCAATAGTTGGAAGAAAGGGACAGCAAAGAGTCACCAACCGAATCTTCCCATATATGAGGATATCACTGTGAAGGATGCGCCAATACGAACCAGGGTGTATTACCAGAGAGAAAATTCCAATGGAAGAAAAGAGGAAAAGAACAGAAGAAAGAAGAAGAGAAGTTAATGCTTCTCAGAGAACCTAAGAACAACTTGTAAAAATAGAATGAGAATGAGAATGAAATAAAAGTTATTATGCCCAGACCCTCTCTCATATTTAAAACCATAATGAATGGAGAAGAAAACCACCTCGAAAATCGAGGGGAAGTTATTACAAGGAGTGGGAAACGTGTAGAATGAGGAGTTTTTCTCCAAACTTTGACCTACGTCAAACTTAGAAGAAAAGGGGAAAATTGTATACACATAATTCATAATCGACCACGTGTCAAGAAGAATACACGTGTACTCCATAAGACAAAGGTGCATCAAACTATGATGCCACGTTACAACATCTCAAGAATCTTAATCGTCATCTGCCACGTATTCATCGTAAAATAGATCCAACGATCAATAGGCTAAGGAGTACCTGATGAAAAGACTACCGCAAAGCATGATAGGATATCAGGAAAGTTACTTTACTCCATCCCAAGGCAGATCCGAAATGGGCGGAGGAGATGGAATCCACTAACATGAAAGTGACAGCTGCAGCAGCAACTGTATGACGCGTGCGGACTGCCCAACTACCCGTATTAAATGCTACGAACATAGGATACATGTCGCAATTTCTATGGAAGAAATTGAGGTGGATCATCGTTGCAACATATTACTGTTGGAGGCTTCGGATCATCACGAAGATAGCCTTCGGGATCGGCACGCCAACCAAGATGATAAGTGACAGCAATGTCAGTAAGAGAGGCCCACGTGAAGAGTATATAAATACCTCGCTCGACTAAAGAAGAGGAGGTCGACCATTTTTAGGAGTGAACTGTTAGCACAGAGAGAGAGAGTGTAAAACAGTAGGCATGAGAAATTCCCTTTTACTTTATCTTCATTCCATTAACTCAGAGTCATTTGACTGAGCCTTGTAATCCCGATCAATCCATAGTGAAAACCTCAATACCTCGTGGATGTAGGCCTTAGTGCCGAACCACGTAAATCGTTGTCTCATTTATATTCTGCACTTATTATTTATCTTGTCTTGCACGTTTATTTATAATCGTTACCGTGCATTCGAACTTAGCATAAATAGAGCGATGACGAGCTCTTATGCTCAGAGTTCTCCCCATTATTTTATTCTGCGTTTATTCATGTATTTCAAATATCGCCCAAACCATCACTGCGAACATTGATTGTGAACACGAAGCTATGATCGTTACTTCGGTGTTCACAGTTAGAATGGTTGTGTGTAAGAGCTGTTGTTGTTGTGTTTGAGCTGCAGTTGGAGATGGAAGTGGTAATCGGTTGAGATGGAACTGCAAGAGAAGTTGCAGAGAACGGGAGTTGGTATTGCTGCAATAGAGAGAGGGAATAAAGCTGGTGATATGCCGCTGCTTACAGAGAATGAGAACAAGCAAGAGATGATGTAACAATGGTTATGCAATGTGAATTACAGGGAATGTGCTAGCATTGTGCAGGTGGTGTTTGAGGCTTTGAGCTTATGCAGTACAAGATGGAGCTGATTTCAATAGATGAATGTTAGGATATTTACATGGTTGGAATGGCCTGAATTTGGCCGGGAAAACATGTCAGAACAGTCAAAACTCGGCAGGAATTAGTTATGGCTAAGTTGACTCAGTGAGTTATACCGAGTTGACAGAGAAGGACATGGGCCTGTATTAACCAGGTTGTGGCTGCTAGTGGGCTGGAACGAAAATGGTGGAGGTGGTCAGGCTTGGTTGAGATTTTTAAGTCTTATATCTCAAGAAAGCCACTTCACACAATATGGGGAAGCTATATAAGCTCTCTAGGGTTCTATTCTCGGATGATCTCTTTTTCTACTTTTGTTCTAGGGTTTAGAAACATGAAATCTTTTCTCTTTATTCTTGTTATGAACTCCATTTACATGAGCTACTTTTTACTATTGGTTAATGATTAAGTTGATTTCACATAACATGATTTCTTTTTCGGTATATTAGTTTTGTCTCAATATTATCGATTATGATTCACTAGAAATATCGCCATGTATGATTGAATGTTTGTTTTGTCAAGTTGCAAATTGGTAGAACTCACATGCATATCTATTGCTAGATTAGGGTTATTATATGCAAAAGTGATAATTCCTGATTGCAAGTAGCATAAATATGGTTATAACTTGTAGTGATATATCCTTGTAACCATATGTGAATCATAACCTTTGTTAAATCGGATTAGTGCTTTTACAGGTTCTATTGCTTTGATTGGCCTGATTTCATAAAACTTAATGCATCTAGGGAATTAAACTTGATTAGTGCTTTTACACGTTAGGTTGTTCTCTTAGATAGAATTCATACTCGCATCTTTTAATGTGTTTGTTGATGACAAGAGGAAATTAGTGGCATATTCTTGCGATCAAGGTATCCTAGGGATTTTGATAATGAGAGATTAAATATCAATTCTAGTTATGAAGACAAGAACATGTTAGTGACTGAAAACGAAAACCTTGACCAATACTTTCACATATTTCTGATTTGCTTGTTTATTTTTTCTTGTTTTACTTTTAGTTTTTATAATAAATAGAAAATCCCCTCATTTGTTTGTGTAAGAAATCGAAACCTATAACAATCCAAATCCTCTCTGTGGAAACGATCCTTTCTTGCCCTTGCTTCATTATATATTTTGAGTAGTGAGAAAGTGTATTTATTTTTGACGTGTTACGACAGCGATCAGTACTTTAATGAATATCTTGAGAATAATTTCGGTTTTGGAATTTCCTTGTTGTCCAAACAACCTTGGTCTATAAATAGGATAGTTTACATTTCTTGCAAACTATCCTAAGAGCCAAGTAAACTTCATTCGTGTTGTTTCTGGTGGAGCAGTCTATCCGGAGAGGAAATTACCCTAATTAGGCGAAATCTCTTATGACCGCTCGTTTAAAGACTTCGGTGGGATCAAGAATCTCTACGAGTACCGTTGGCGGGAAACTAGATAATGGCATTGTTATTTTAGTTTTCGATTATTGATTTGATTGAATAACAATTGTTGAAACTATGATTGCACCTAGTTTGATTGTTCTAGAGAGCCTTCTCTTCTGACAAAAGGGTCACTCAAACTAGATCAAAGTATTGACGGGATTTTTAGAACCATTTTCGGATCTAAAGACATCTTGTGATAATTCATTGTTAAAATATTTCGTTTTGTGTGTGATTGATCACAAGAGGATTCAAGTTGTGTTGTGCAGGTTATTGAGAAGGCAGTTGAAGATTTGAATACGAAGAAGATTTTCTTATTAGTTTTCGTATCTTGTGAATTTAGTATACAAACCTTGATCGGTTGGTATCCAACTAGAATCGTGTTATCTTTGATAGACACTATTGTCTAGTTGTGTAAGTTCGACATCGCTTTATAGTTACTCTTTGAGTTCATTATTGATTGATTGCGAATCTAGAAATTGGTTATTTCGGTAATCAAGTTCTAGATTGATCCAACCAGACAAACGAGTTTATTAGTTTAAATGGAAGAGTCAACAACTCATAAATATCTTTTACAAAGATTGGTTAGAGTGGTTACCAAACAGATTCATTCCTTTGCTGTTTGAAATACGATCCAAAGAAGTATTTATTCACGTGCGTGACTCTAGAAGTCGAAGGCGCAAGGATACTGAGGAAACTAAGTAGCTAGGGGTAGTCTATTTGGTCTCAACTATACGAAGTTGGGATTAGATTTTGTATAACGTCTTAATTCTGAGAGTATTCAAAACTGGACTAGGTCCCGGGGGTTTTCTGCATTTGCGGTTTCCTCGTTAACAAAATCTTGTGTTGTGTTATTTACTTTAATGATAATATCTTGAGAACATTTTCGGTTTTGGAATTTTCTTGTTGTCCAAACAACCTTGGTGCATAAATACTTGAGTTTGCATTTCTTGCAAACTACCCTAAGAGCCAGGATCATTTCATTCTTGTTTTTTTTGGTGGAGCCGTCTATCTGGAGAGGAAATTACCCTAATTAGGTGAAATCTCTTATGACCGCTCGTTTAAAGACTTTTGTGGGATCAAGAATCTCTACGAGTACCGTTGGTTGGAAACTAGATAATTGCATTATTATTGTAGTTTTCTATTATTGATTTGATTGACTAACGATTGTTGAAACTTTTGTTGCACCTAGTTTGATTATTCTTGAGAATCTTCACTTCTGATATAAGATTCACTCAAACTAGATCAAAGTGTTGACGGGATCTTTAGAATCATTTTCGGATCTAAAGACATCTTGTGATAATCCATTGTTAACATGCTACGTTCAGTGCGTGATTGATTAGAAGAGGTTTCAAGTTGTGTTGTGCAGGTTATTGAAGACAAACGAAGATTTTAAGACGATAAAGTTTTTCTTATTAGTTTTCGTATCTTGTGAATTGTGTGCACAAACCTTGATCGGCTGGGATCCAAATAGAACCGGTTTATCTTTGATAGATTTTATTGATTAGTTGTGTAAGATCAGCATCACCTTATAATTTCTCTTTGAGATCTATATTGATTGATTGCAAAACTATAGTTTGATTATTTCGGTAATCAAAGGATAGATTGATCTGACCAAACAAAGGAGTTTATTAGATTAAACAGAAGAGCCTTTGTCAACGACTCATAATCTCTTATTACCAAGATTGAATAGAGTAGTTACCAAACAGATTTATCCTTTATAATTTGGAATACGATATAAAGGATTGGTGATTCATGTGCGTGACTCTAGAAGTCGAAGGCGCAAGGATACTGAGGAAACTAAGTAGCTAGGGGTAGTCTGCTTGATAATCCATTGTTAACAGACTCCGTTATGTGCATGATTGATCACAAGAGGATTCAAGTGTTGTTGCGCAGGTATTTGAAGGAAATAGAAGATTTAAGGACAAAGAAGAATTCTTATTAGTTTTCGTATCTTGTGGATTTAGTGCACAAACCTTGATCGGATGGGATCCAACTAGAATTGGTTTATCTTTGATAGACTTGATTGATTAGTTGCGTGAGATCGGAAACTCTCTATAGTTCCTCTTTGAGATCTATATCGATTGAGTGCAAATCCAAAACTTGATTATTTCGGTATTTAATATTTAGATTGATCTAACCATATAAAGGAGTTTATTAGATTAAACATACGATCCTTTTTCAACGAATCATCAAATATCCCTAGCAAGATTGATTAGAGTGGTTACCAAACAGATTCTTCCTTTGCTATTTGGAATACGATCCAAAGGACTTGCTATTCATGTGCGTGACTTTAGAAGTCGAAGGCGCAGGGATACTAAGGGAACTAAGTAGCTAGGGGTAGTCTTCTTGGTCTCAACGATATGAAGGTTGTATTAGATTTTGTAAAGCGGTTCTGAGAGTATTCAAAATTGGACAAGGTCCCGGGGTTTATCTGCATTTACGGTTTCCTCGTTAACAAAATCTTGCTGTACCATTTACTTTACTATTCCGCATTATAATTGTTTTTATTATAATTAAAGTAAATTGTACTTGTACGTTAAGCCGTAACACTTGATATTGATTTTATAGAGTTTCAGTTATTACCCAACCTATTATCAAGTGATCACTTCGTTGTCGTATTGTCTCGATCTTGAATTCATAGTCAATCACACAAGTGATCTTGTTGTTGTATTGTCTTGATCTCGTATCCATAGACGATCACATGAAGTGTGTACCGAAGTTGTTGTATTGTCTCGACTTAGTCCATAGACGATCACACTTGGTAAAGGACTTATCGGTTGATAAATAAAAGATTGTGGTATATTTGGGTACCCTCGTCTTTTCAATTGGTATCAGGGAAGGAAAACACGAAAAGATCTAACAATCTTTGTTTGGTGCGATCCGACCTATAAGATTTGAATCAACGACTGATTCATTGAACGTATTGCAAGATCATGAATACTCAAAAGTTGAGAACGTTACTAGATCTCTAACTCATGATCCAGGAGTTAGATCTCTGAGTCCAACTCTGATGTCAAAGAAGACGCTGAAAAAGAGTTGGTAAAACTCCTAAAGCCTATAAGATCTCTGTCTACTATAATATTATTATTAAAGACAAAATCTAATCTTCTTAGACAAGAGATCATAGAAAATGAAATACAACTAAATATTCTAGCCAAAGAGAATATGGATCTCACTGTCAAAGTAGAAGCTCTTAATAAAACTCAAGAACAAGGGGTTCAGTCAAAGACTCTGACTAATGATTTTGTTATAATTTCTTCAGATGAAGAAACCAAAAGTCCCTCCTCGACTTTTACATATCGTGATGACAAGACTTGTTTGATCACATCTGAAATAGATCACGATGATGAAGGTAGTATGCCTAACTACATCAAGTCAGAAGAGACTGAAAAACCTCTTTGTGCATCTACTAATGATCAAATGAAATCTAGTTCAAAGGAAACTTTTAATCGGTTCCGTGAAAAAGATCATAAGTAATTTAGCTTTCAGTCACTTGATAAGAAACTTGTGCTTCTAAAAAATACTGTTGTAAAAATGTTAAAAGAAGTATCTTTTCTTAAAAAAATGAAAGATCATTCCTCAGTAAAAAGACAGACTATACCCAAAACTGATGAAATCAACTCAAAATGTAATGAAAGAGTTGATAATCACTTATGGAAAAAGGTTCCACCTCACTCATTTTGAATCACTCTCTGTTCAGATGAAGGTAGTTTACTTACTGAACATTTCCATAAGAAAGGAAAGGAGATAATTTCTGATATGAAAAGCAACCAGAAAATAATTCGGAAAAATCATTTAATTAGTTCTGATGATCAAACTGCTATGAATTCTAAGGAAATTCTTAGAATGAGAAGATCATCTGAAAATCTCATTAACAGAATTAATAGGGATTTGTCTATCTCTGAATATTTGTATCAGTTCATTTTCTCCACATGATCAAACTGGCATCACGAGAAAAGATCATATTTCTGGTAGAAAATACTTTGGGCAGAAATTTCCAAAGAGGAACATGAACAATAGTTATGATACTCACTGTAAGCATGACAAGGCTTACTACGATACAACTTAGTTGTATGAAGTTTGTGCACCCTCATCCAGATCCGTGCTCATTTTATTCGGGACGAGGAAGCACATAAACAAGAGCATAATTTTTCTTTTGTAAATATCAGAAAAATTCTATGACAATTTTTTGGGTAACTGCGAATCCATTTTGTCTAAAATAATTTTTGTTCATGTCATTAGTCTTCCATAATTAGGGTTTATTTACAATCTTTGAATTTTAATAAATCTTCCAGCATGAGAGTTTCGGACAAAGGAAACAAAATATATTCTTTGTATATTTACGGAAGTCTCTGTGTATTTCCGGTCCGAAAGTTATTTCTTCTTAGGAAAAATTCTCTCTTGCTTGTATTGAGAAACCCTGATTAATTCTTATTTAAATCCTTGAGCATGCCTCCAATAACTCGCAGTATTACAAAGGTTAATAAGGAGAAAGCTCTTAAGATTAAGAACTGTTTGGGAATCGATACAGAAAGGAAGAAGAAGATCATATCAAAAATCATGTCTGATTACGAATCTGATAGTTCTACTGGATCACAAGATGAGTCATGTATTTTGGCTTTCAACTTTCAAGATCCGAAAGAAACCAAGTGGATACCTACTGACAGTATGGTAAACTTTATCAACGGTTTTGAAGAACTAAGAACTAGCCTCATAACAATGGTTCGAAACCAAGATTGGCTGAAGGAAATAATTGAAGAGACAAAAGATGACCTTGCAGACACGAAGGAACAAGTTAAAAAACTTGAAAAAGAAGAAGTGGTTGCTGACAAGTCTCTCGAGACGTGCTTCAAGAGCTTAAACACTAAAGAAACCTCAGTGAACAATTAGAGCACCACTAAGGATTAAGTCATATGTTGAGATACTTGATCCAGAAAATAGACATCAATATGTTGATTTATTTCGATATTTTGTATAGGGTCTATTTTGAATAAAACTATCATTATTTATTATGAATGAATAAAATTATTATTTTATAATATTGTTTCATTATTGGATTGTTCCGATTGCACAGCCTTTGTATGAATGCTTATATATTTGCTATGTGCTTTCAGATTTATGAGATGTTTAGTTTCGGTTTTTATTAACCTAAATATTCGATCTCATATGGTGTAACCCTTATGGTTTTTGTGCCATTTTGATTTAGCAGGATTAAGTTCTAGCACATGTTGGTAGGATTTATCAAAGGATCATAAGGTGTTCCGATTGAAACTCATATGTGAAAAGTCACAACAAGTTAATAATCAATTTATGTTTACATAAGTTGTATTTAGCATAACATATGTGTTTAGGGTTTGAACTTTTGCTATTGGCACGCATTAGTTAAAACCGATTCAACCTTTCTCTGGTAAAGCTTGCTTTTGTTGTTGTTCTTTTGTTCTTGCGAGAGAATGACAACACACTGGGGGAGAGTTCTTATTTGAACTGGTACTTAAACGATATATCTTTCTGGGGAGAAGTGGCTGCGGAAATTGAAACAATTTTTATTGTTAGTTAATCGTTTTTCCTGTTTAAGAAAAGCTTGAGTATTGCATATATTTTTCTTTTTCTTAACAAAATTTTGGTACAATTGATATGTTCCATTATGCTGTGTGAATTGATTTTTATGATTCAATTATTTTCGGTTAAGAAAAAATGTGTCAATTTATTTGGCTTATGATTTGGTATTTTCTTTATTGTTTGGTATCAAGTGTTTTCGCTTAACAAAATTCGGTGCAATTACGGTGCTTACAAGGATTATATTTGTTTCAATTGCTTTCGGTTGAGAAAAAAAATACCAAGTCAATTTCTTTTGGTTTGCATCTATTGTTTTCGGCTTAACAAAAGTTACGGGATCATTTTCTAGTTCATATGATTCCGGATAAGAGAAACTAAGTTAATTCTGATCTTAGTTAGACTAATCAATTGGAGGATTCGGTTATTCAAGTCTAATCGAATGCCTTGACAAGAAAAACTAGTTAACTAACCTAGTGTTTGTCTTGTTTAAATGGAAAGGTCTAAGTTATTTTCTGGAATAATTAGAGCCTGGTGAAAGAAATAGAGTTATTCTGATCTCTATTTTGGTCTTTTCAAAACAAGAGATTGTACATACGCAATCGATTCGACAAAATAATTAAGTATCTTAGTCGATTTGTCGGACTATAGGGAAAATTGCTTCGGGTAATTGTTTCCTTGATAACATATTGAAACTAAATTACTTTTGTAGTTTCGGTTTTAATATTGGTTATCTAAAGTGGTATATGAAACCTTCATTCTTAACTCTTATAGGTTATACAAGTTTTATAGATTTGTAAGATCCTTTCGGTTTGCCCTTTATTTGCTCGAACCTTTGTCATTTTTGTGACAAAAATTGGGAGAAATATATGGAGTAAACAGGTGATTTTTAATCACTAGGAAAGGACAATAGTGCTTAAACGTTATATCTAATGAAAGAGTAAAGCACAGACTAAGGGGGAGAAACATATCATAATGTTGTGTAGTATTTCTTACTACAAAAGGGGAATGACAAAGATGTTCGGATTGAATATTTACCTAGCTTTCCTTTAGGGGGAGTAAAAGCTTTTGTTATTCAAATGTCAACAGCGGCATTTATTTATTGAATATATGCAGGTTATTGTGCTGTTGGAAATTGGAATCAAGCGTATGAAGAATGAGTTACTTTGTAATTCGTTTAGCTCCATATGTAATAAGATTTTTGTCACTAAAATTAGGTATGTCAAGCTTGGTTTTCATATTTTAGTATCAAAACTCATCTAGAGTCGCTTGATTAAATACTAGAGTTAACTTCATTTAAGTTATACTAAAAAGTCTAGGAATGTTGAGACGTACGAGCATTACTCCGAAGACCTGAAGAATGTGAAGAAGTAACGACTACACCGACGACATCATCCTTCCTCTAGAGGTTAGTAATATTGACTTGATCTTGTTTCCATTCCTAACGTATCTTTCAAGTCGGATTATATTGAAAACATAACATGTGAAGATGTATATTTATAATACTCTAGTCGTAATACTTGGTCATCACATTATGATCAAAGTGTCAAGGAATCTATTGCGAAGTATAACGCCTATCTTTTGAACTTCGTAAAGACGACATCGACATAATCTATTGTATATAGTTGTCTGATTATGTGTGCATTATATAGGAATGATTTCACCCTAGGAAACAATATTTTATAACATTTATTTAAAGGAAGTACATATATGAACTTGTTACATAATCGAAAGGAAATCATGATTGGTCAGGTTCTTTCTTAAATATCTTTTAAATGACCAATATAAGATGACAAGGTAGAACATATCTTAACTTGTTGAGATTTATGGTATAACCGGTCATAGCCTATATAATATAGCTAGTTGTAATCGTTCATGAGTTACATTGGAAATCAAGGTGTAACCGATCACAAGCTATATTGGAATGCAAGTTGTAACCAGCCACAATTTACTTTGGGATCCAAGGTATAACCGGTCACAAGATGCATTGGGAAGTTAGTTGTAATCGATCACAAGCTACCTTTGGTAAGCAAGGTGTAACCGATCACAAGCTACCTATGGGAAGCAAGGTGTAACCGGTTACAACCTGGTTTGGGAAACATGGTATAACCGATCACAACTTATATTGTGAAGTTGGTACAACCGATCCCAAGATGCAAAACCGAGTTTCCAATTTGTGTGAATCTTGGAATTAGGGTTTGCTAAGAAACTTCTAGATGTCAACATTATTTGAACATGTACATAACTCTTATCATTTATTGTTCAAAGATATTCCTTGATACTCAAGGTGATCCCATGTCTGAAAAAGTGAAAAAAAATTAATTATGATTTTCAACATATATGTTTTAATTACCAGCAATTAAAGCATATCCTATGGAAAATATTATTAGTTAATGTGCTAGACTAATAATAGATGTTTTCTATGAGAGTTTTTGGAAAATATGGTTTGGCATTTAAGTTGAAATAGGAAAACCGAAATTAAGTACTTTAATGATAATATCTTGAGAATATTTTCAGTTTTGTAATTTCCTTGTTGTCCAAACAACCTTGGTGTATAAATACCTGAGTTTTTATTTCTTGCAAACTATCCTAAGAGCCAAGAAAACTTCATTCTTGTTGTTTCCGGTGGATCCGTCTACCTGGAAAAGAAAGTATCCTAATTACGCGAAATCTCTTACGACCGCTTGTTTAAATACTTCTGTGGGATCAAGAAGCTCTACGAGTACCGTTGGTGGGAGACTAGATAATTGCATTGTTATTATAGTTTTCGATTATTGATTTGATTGACTAACGATTGTTGAAACTTTGATTGCACCTAGTTTGTTTATTCTTGAGAATCTTCTCTTCTGATATAAGATTCACTCAAACTAGATCAAAGTGTTGACGGGATATTTAGAACCATTTTCGGATCTAAAGACATCTTGTGATAATCCATTGTTAACAGACTACGTTCTATGCGTGATTGATCACAAGAGGTTTCGAGTGGTATTGTGCAGGTTATTGAAGACAAACGAAGAATTGAAGACGACGAAGTTTTTCTTATTAGTTTTCGTATCTTGTGAATTGTATGCACAAACCTTGATCGGCTAGGATCCAACTAGAACCGGTTTATATTTGATACATTTGATTGATTAGTTGCGTGAGATCGGCATCACCTTATAGTTTCTCTTTGAGATCTATATTGATTCATTGCAAATATATAGTTTGATTATTTCGGTAATTAAAGGATAGATTGATCTAACCAGACAAAGGAGTTTATTAGATTAGACAGAAGAGCCTTATTCAACGACTCATAATATCTTATTACCAAGATTGAATAGAGTGGTTACCAAATAGATTTATCCTTTACTGTTTGGAATACGATCTAAAGGATTGGTGATTTACATGTGTGACTCTAAAAGTCAAAGGCGCAGGGATACTGAGGAAACTAAGTAGCTAGGGGTAGTCTGCTTGGTCTCTGTTATACGAAGTTGGTATTAGATTTTGTATATCGGCTTAATCCTGAGAGTATTCAAAACTGGACAAGGTCCCGGGGGTTTTCTGCGTTTGCGGTTTCCTCGTTAACAAAATATTGATGTGTCATTTACTTTACTATTCCACATTATAATTGTTTTTATTATAATTAAAGTAAATTGCACTTGTACATTAATCCGTAACACTTGATATTGATCCTCTAGAGTTTCGGTTATTACAGAACCTATTATGAAGTGATCACTTCGTTTTCGTATCGTGTCGATCTTGAATCCATAGTCAATCACACAACTGATCTTGTTGTTGTATTGTATCGATCTCGTGTCCATATACGATCACACAAAGTGTGTACCAAAGTTTTTGTATTGTATCGACTTAGTCCATAAACGATCACACTTGGTAAAGAACTTATAGGTTGATAAATAAAAGATTGTGGTGTATTTGGGTATCCTCGTCTTTTCATAAACCATGACTCTTAAAACATAAACCTTAACTCCTAATATCTAACAAGAATACCGACTAGTTTGAAATGATAGAAACCTCTTCACTTATTTACCTCAACCACTAACTAACTAAATTAATTTAATTCAAATACTAACAAAACAAAAATATCATTAAGCTTGACCATAATAGAAAGTATCACATGATTGGTCTATGTGTACATTGATAACTTCCGTTTCTAACAATCGGTTTATGTGGTAAGTAATAAGAACCGATTATGGGTTATCTTCGTGAATTAAAAAAATCAAAATCTTTTCATGTTTTGATAATAAATTAAGATTAATTGATTTCTAGGTTAACAAGATTAAACATCTCTTAAACAACTGAACACT
This sequence comes from Papaver atlanticum, assembly GCA_023531105.1. Lineage (NCBI taxonomy): Eukaryota > Viridiplantae > Streptophyta > Magnoliopsida > Ranunculales > Papaveraceae > Papaver > Papaver atlanticum. The sequence goes on from JAJJMB010012240.1 coordinate 300,634, forward strand.
ACTTAATCGGGTGTAAATTAGACATTAAGTAAAATAGTTGGCTAAGGGGTTTTCCATTTTCCTTCCAAATGTCTTTTTTTTTGTCTTTTAGTGATAGTTCTCAAATAAAAGGCATAGGCCTCAAACTAGGGAAGCATTATTAACTAAAATACACGTTTATAATAGTATGCATTAAGTTTCCCAATCCAGGACACTGTAAACCAAACATAAAACTCCCAAGCTGTTCAAATTCCATCACAGCTTTTGGCACTTCTGCATTAATTCCCTTTGTCGGGCTTTCACTCATCAGAACATCATTTCCCAAAAACATGTAACCAAGTTCTTCTAGCGGGAAGTGGGTTTTAAGAATCACCATGTCCTGATTCATGAACACAATAGTTGATATTATTTTGGGTAAGATATTTAATATTTAATTCTTATAAAATAAATCAGTACTAATGTAGTTAGTATATAGATTGGCTAATTGTAGTTTTTGTATTGTTGTAACAAGACTTACTGTAAAGAGTCTTCAACTTTTCTGAAGCAGAATGAAGAAGTTTCTGATCAATGGTTTATGTATATCCAGTTATCAACTAAAATTTGATAATATGATTTCCGGAGAAAATCCTCTGTTGTGATTATAAGTAATATTAAGCTCGAATTCTAGAGCTTCTGGCCCCACTTAAGACTTTTTCGGCCAATATTATAATCGGGTTACGACTTATTTTAACCCTAAATATCCTTTACCGGTGTTGTATAAAATCTTTATCTTTATATTTAACCCTAAATTATTATTTTTTACGTACCGCCTTTTATGTTCTCCTCTGCTTTTTCTTACTATCAATGGACCCTAACCATTTTTTTTTGCAGGTATGATTTTCACTACTCTGGATAAAAAAAAATCCTATCCTTTGTTGGTGAACCCTAGCACTGTCCTTTTATTTTATTTTATTTCATTAAGGTGGTGTTAAGTCCAAAATTGTATTTAATTGATTACAAAAATGTACATATAGTTTACAAGAAAAGAGGTCAAAAGACCCTAAAAACTTACAAACTACTTAAATCTATAATAAGAGACATTTGGATATTCAATTGAAGTAAGAAAATACGGTCTCCCATCATAGCTTATGCCTTCACCATTATTTAGATAACAACCTCTCTTAGCCATAACATCCGCAGCAAAATTGGCTTCTCTATAAATATGTTCGAAACGAATAACACTATAATTGTCCCAAACTTCTCGTCATCTTTTCCTACCAAACCAAGGAATATTAAAGGTAGACAATGCACAATAAAATCCCATCGAACTAGTATATTTACTGTTAGAGCATTGCTCGGTCGAACTCGTAAGCGTTGCTATCTCAAGCTTGTTTGTCAAGTTTAGTTGATCAAAACTATAACTCTTGATTTCTAGTCTACTTATAGCTATGTCTTAGATAAGGATAGAATGTGTAGTTGAGCTTTAGACTTCACGACGTTCATTGATTGAAGACGAAGATCTACTGAGGAGAGCTTGGAGGAACTTCATCAACAAAAGGTATGTGGAGACTAAAACTTATCTATCACTCAGAAGTCTATTTTATTATATCTCCCAATGAGACTAAGTCATATAGCTATATAGACTTTTATATTATATGAAAATGCGGGGGTCTAACAACCACACCAAACAATTCGTTTGGAAATATGAGAGGACTTACTCCAATACACTTTCTAGAGAATCAACTAGACAGTCAGACTCAATCTAGAGTAAAGTATATCAAAGAGTGTAAATATCTCTAACTCTTAATTCAATCGGCAATCAGCAAACAGAAATCTGCGAGCCCGATTGAATATAAGAGGAATTACTTGAACGGTACCAAAGACCAATGTTCAAGTGTCAATCAATGTAAATCAACAACCAAAGGTTGGATATTCTAATTGATTGATCTTAACGCACAACCTGTGATATTTCAATTATATAACAAAATATAATGCGGAAAAGAAATAACACAGACACCAGAATTTTGTTAACGAGGAAACCGCAAATGCGTAAAAACCCCGGGACCTAGTCCAGATTGAACACCACACTGTATTAAGCCGCTACAGATACTAGCCTACTACAAATTAACTTCGGACTGGACTGTAGTTGAACCCTAATCAATCTCACACCGATTCAAGGTACAGTTGCGCTCCTTACGTCTCTGATCCCAGCAGGATACTACGCACTTGATTCCCTTAGCTGATCTCACCCACAACCAAGAGTTGCTACGACCCAAAGTCGAAGATTTGATAAACAAATCTGTATCACACAGAAAAGTCCATAGGATTGAATAAATCTGTCTCCCACAGAAATACCCAAGAGTTTTTGTTCCGTCTTTTGATAAATCAAGGTGAACATGAACCAATTGATAAACCGGACTTATATTCCCGAAGAACAGCCTAGTATTATCAATCACCTCACAATAAACTTAATCGACTAGCGAAACAAGTTATTGTGGAATCACAAACGATGAGACGAAGATGTTTGTGACTACTTTTATCTTGCCTATCGGAGATATAAAATCTCGAGTCAATTATTCCAATTTTACTCAACACGATAGAAACAACAAGATCAGATCACGCAACTACAAAGAGAATAATTGGGTCTGGCTTCACAATCCCAATGAAGTCTTCAATTCGTTAACCTACAGGGTCTCGAGAAGAAACCTAAGGTTAAAGGAGAATCGACTCTAGTTATGCAACTAGTAACACACAGGAGGTGTGGGGATTAGGTTTCCCAGTTGCTAGAGTTCTCCCTTATATAGTTTTCTAATCAGGGTTTGCAATCTAAGTTACCTTGGTAACAAAGCATTCAATTATCCCCGTTAGATGAAAAACCTGATTCAACCAAGCTAATATCTTTCAACCGTTAGATCGAACTTAGCTTGTTACACACAAATGAAATGTACCCTCATTTAGGTTTATGTAGCCGTACCTAAACGTGTACACCATGTTGGTTCATAAATAGTTAACCGAGGTTAGCCATATGATTACTCTCATATCAACCTTATTCATCTTAACCATAACTAGTTCAAATGACTCAAATGAAACTAGTTAATAAGTTGTTCAATTGCTATATTCTCATGAATTATACAAGAACACAATTGAAGAAAAATCGGTTTCATTCACTTGCATCAATCATGAACATTATAGCCACGGTTTGCAAAGATTGCATTCCTTAAGATTTAAATGTTTAAGTTCATGAACAGACCGATTTGATAAAAATAACCATATTAAGTATGCGTACGGGTATGCGTACTTAAGCAATCGGATTTTGAGTTTGTTAAGTTTCCAAACTCAGCAGAAATTCTCAGTTCGAAAACTTCCGCCAGTATGCGTACGGGTACGCATACTTATCTTGTCTCCTTCACCAATTTCGTATACACACATATGCATACACTTGGCTCCCGGTT
>JAJJMB010012240.1:319043-346918 GCA_023531105.1 Papaver atlanticum
AACCGGGAGCCAAGTGTATGCATATGTGTGTATACGAAATTGGTGAAAGAGACAAGATAAGTATGCATACCCGTATGCATACTGGCGAAGTTTTCGAACCGAAAATATCTGCTAGGTTTGGGAATTACAAACTCCTAAACTAGTCACCTTAAGTATGCGTACCCGTACGCATACTGGCGGAAGTTTTCGAACCAAGAATTTCTGCTGATTTTGGAAACTTAACAAACTCAAAATCCGGTTTCTTAAGTACGCACACTGATAGACGCATTTATGTGTCTATTTTCATCTCTATTGTGTATATTTTTAGTACCCATTTTTGTACTAATGTTGGTATTTTATCCCTTTGTAGGTATTTTTGGGGAATAAACATTTTTGGGAAAATTGGCTCGAAAAGTTGTTAAAGGCTCCTGGGAGGACACTTGCTATTCGGACTCTCATTTTGGATAAGGGGTAACCCATTTCCAAGCAGCTGCTAAGCACAGACCGGCACTGGAGAGGGGGAGGTCACATTTCTTCTCAAATTTTCAAAACAGATTTTGGCGGGATTTTTTTTACAGAAAACATAAATTTTCTGTTTGGATTTTGGATGATTTTTAAGACGATTCAAGGGCTGATTTTCGTTGGGTTAACTATGTTAAGGATAAACAAGTATGGTATGAGCTGTAGAATCGATTAAACAGGGATAGAAATCCGTGTTGGAGCAAAACAGGGAGAATTCACAATTTGAGTTATTTTCGGTTTACAAAAGAATTTGTGAAGAGTTTACGGCAAGATAGGAGTGTATGGAGTCCTTATTCAGTCCTGAGAGAGTTTGAGAGAGTTTGGAAACCAAGTTAACGCGTAAAAAGAAGATTAAAATCCCATAACGTGCGGTGAAGAAAAAACGAAAATATTTGGATTAACTCGAGAGATTTTGTGTTTGGAGGCTATATATAGGTTGATTCGAGTCATATTTAGAGGTACGAACAATTTGGGGGAGTTTGGAGAAGTTTAGAGCTATAGAGAAGCGAGAAAAAAATCAACAGAGTCGAGTTCAGAACTTTCCTGCTGCTGCTGAGAAGAAGAAGAAGACGAAGAACATTAGACCCTCAGAATCAGTCGCAGTGGCAGACTTATTTTTAGTGACAACGAGGTACGGTCGCATCTTCCTTCAGTCACCGAAGCTCTTCAGCAACGACTCGGACTCCTGTTTTAGACCTTCAGCAACTACAGAATCCGCTGCTTAGCACTTTTCACTCTTTTAATCAACTTTTGAACACCAAATATGTATTTTGAGCAAGTGATTAATATGAGGAGCTAAACCCCTTAGCCAAGGCGACGGAGGAAGCCATTGTTCCATGAAAAGTGGTATAATTCTATTTTAATTATTTATTGCAATTATTTTACATGATTATTTGCATAGAACTTAAAAGAAAAATTGGTTTTTATTGAGTAGTTGTGAAGTGTTTTGATGGGACATGCTTGGTTTTAATACTTTTGATGTTTCATGCTTCGTGCTTACAATTATTACTTCAAAAATCTATTAGAGGCAAATATTAGAATCACTTTAAAGAAGAATATTGCATGAATATTGATTAGAGTTTATCAATTAATTGGTCAATGGTGGAATCCAAAGTCTCGGTATTTTCTTATTATTGTCAAAACAATTCTATTTAATTTTCGAAAATCCTTCACAAGTTCGAGCAACGAACCTTTTTACCACTACAACTATAAAACGACATCGCATACCTCTACGCATACTTAAGCTGGTTATTTTTATCAAATCGGTTTGTTCATGAACTTAAACATTTAAATCTTAAGGAATGCAATCTTTGCAAACCGTGGCTATAATGTTCATGATTGATTCAAGTGAATCAAACCGATTTTGCTTCAATTGTGTTCTTGTATAATTCATGAGAATATAGCAATTGAACAACTCATTAACTAGTTTCATTTGAGTCATTTGAACTAGTTATGGTTAAGATGAATAAGGTTGATATGAGAGTAATCATATGGCTAACCGTGAATATGTTTCAGTGGGTGATGTTGAGCAAGAAGTGCAACAACAACAACCAGAAGCTGAGTTGAGAAGATCCAGCAGGCCTAGATTACCTTCAACAAAGTATACACCATATGAGTATGTGATGCTCACAGATGCAGGTGAACCAAAGTCTTACGAAGAATCCCTTAGTGTTCCTGAAAGTCAGAAGTGGTTGAAATCCATGAAAGAAGAGGTGGGCTCTTTTAATGAGAAAAACACTTTTGATTTGGTTGACAAGCCAGAGAACCATAAAATTCTGAAGAACAAGTGGGTGTATAGAATCAAGACTGAAGATGGTAACTCACAACCAAGGTATAAAGTACGCTTAGTTGTGAAGGGTTATGAGCAGAGAAAAGGTGTTGAATTTGACGAGATTTTCTTACCAGCGGTGAGATTTCCTTCTATTCCGATTTTCTTGGCATTAGCAGCTAGTTTGGATCTTGAGATACTAGATATCAATACAGCATTTCTTCATGGTGATTTGGAGGAAGATTTGTATATGGCACAACCCGAGGGTTTTGAAGTCAAAGGCAAAGAACACATGGTGTGCAAGCTAAAGAAGAATCTATATAGTTTGAATCAAGCTCCTAAAAGATGGTACAAGAAGTTTGAATCGTTCATGAAGGAACATGGCTACAAGAGAACAGCTTCAGATCATTGTGTATTCATTCAGAAATTTGCTGATGGTGATTTTCTTATTCTTTTTCTATATGTTGATGACATGCTTATTGTTAGCAAAGATAAGAAAAAGATTGACAGGTTGAAGTCAGATCTGAGCAAGTCTTTTGCTATGAAAGACTTGGGTGAAGCAAAGCGTATTCTTGACATGTAAATCTCTCGTGATAGGAAAGCAAGGAAGTTGTAGCTATCACAAGAAAGCTATATTGAGAAGGTGTTGAAAAGATTCAACATGGACAATGCGGAGCCGGTAAGTTGTCCACTTTCAAACCATTTCAAGTTAACTCGTGATCAATGTCCTGTGAATGATGTTGAGAAACGAAAGATGGAGAAAATTCCTTATGCGTCCGCATTTGGTAGTTTGATGTATGCCATGGTGTGTACAAGGCCAGATATAGCTTATGTAGTTGGAGTTGTAAGTAGATTTCTAGCCAATCCTGGTATGGAGCATTGGGAAGCAGTGAAATGGATACTACGGTATCTAAGGGGTACTTCTAATATGTGTTTGTGTTATGGTGGTGATAAGCCAGAGTTAGTGGGTTACACAGATTCAGATTGGGCAGGCTCTCAAGAAAGTCTCAAGTCTACATCGAGTTACTTATTTACCTATGCAGGGGGATTTGTGTCTTGGCAGTCCAAGTTACAAAGATGTGTGGCATTGTCTACTACATAGGCAGAGTACATTGCAGCTACGGAGAGTTGTAAGGAGATGATATGGATGAAGAGGTTTGTTAGAGAACTCGGTGTGAAGCAAAAAAGGTTCATCGTTTACTGTGACAACAAGAGTGACATTCATCTCAGTAAGAATTCGAGTTTTCACTCGAGGACCAAGCACATCAGTATTAGATATCAGTGGATATAAGAAGTTCTTGATGAGAAGATCTTACAGATTGAGAAGATCCATACAGATGACAATGGTTCTGATACGATGACAAAGTCGCTACCAAAGTACAAGCATGTGTATTTATGCAGCAGGGCAGGTTTGGTGGTGACGGGTACCTCGCCATAATTCGTGAGGGGGATATTGTTGGACCTGTCACAACTTATGGTCTAACAATTCTGGACGCCCCTTAACCAATGGGGTGAGTAACATAGCAGCAGCTTATGTTAGGTTATAACAAGGCATCAGGAGATGTTTTGTTCTCACGGGTTCATCTTCTCAAGTTTTGAAAAAAGAAGGGAGGTAGAGAGAGAGTGAGTGAGAAAGAGAGGTAAAGCCACCATTGATTGATGTTTTCTTGGTGAGATCTTGAGTTAAACTTTGAAGAAGAAGAAAGGGTTCTTAGCTAAGGATCTACTGGTTAGTATGGTGAAGATTGATTGATTAATTTCCACATCTCTTCAAAAGGGGGGAAATCTAGGGTTTGTTCAAACCTTACTAGTAAGTATCTCTTACTCTTGCTATTCTCAAATTGATAGTAAATCTCATCTTATTGGTGAATGAATTGTTGATCCACCCTAGTGGTGAGTGTAATTAGACAAATTGGTTATCCAAGTGCTATATGCACCTTGAAGTTGTTGTTATCCCCAAATTGAGAGAATTGTGTGTAACCCATTATTGATTATAGTGGAAGATTTGCCCGTGGTTTTTTCCACGTAATCCTTGGTGTTGTGTGATTGCTTCTATATCGTCGTGGTTGTGTTATTTCCGCATTTGTGTTTTATTGCTTGTGTAGTTTTTCATATTGTGCATAACGCCTCGGATTTGTAAGTCTCCCCCAACACTTCTCAGCAAACCCATTTACATATTTCACCAGTTCACTTCAGCTACAATTCTGTATTTCCTGTTCTGAACTCCATCTATGTAACTACCAACAGCTGCACACCATAAACCAAGTCACCACTATTTGTGCCTCAGCTGTTCAGACCTGCCTTGCATCATCTCCATATCATTTCTGCAGCTTAAACTTCAGCTACAACCCTGCATTGCACAGCTCAGTCATCCATTTCATCCTACACATACATCAACTTCAGGTAGTTCAATTAGTTCAGGCTATAGCTTTTCCCATTGCAGCTGCACTTCTTCAAGGCCATCAGCTACTCAAACCCATTGCAACTCAGGCCAATCAACACCATCTGGATTTGCACCATCACTAATACCTTCACTTCCATACTTCCAATCTCAGTAAACCCTTGAAAATCAACATTCCCTAACTTCAATTTCTTTCCATTCTTCACTGCCAATCAGTAAATCCATGGCAGCAAATTCTTCATTCTTCCCTGATTCCCTTCTCAATCGATAACAATTCTAAATCTCATATTCAGGAACCCTTTGAACAACCACAAACCCTAAATTTGTCACCAATACCAGAAGCAACCAAACATCAACAAATTCCTTCTCTCCTTCATATCCAGTATCAATTCATCAGGAAACCCATCTTCCTTGTTCATCTGAATTCAACCTCAACCCCATCGAACCTGTAATTCTTATTGATTTCTCATCTATCCATCAATCTGAACCTTCTCCAAATCAATGGCAACACCATCTTCTAATTTTTCTTCTCTGTTGTTTTCTTCCCTGAAATTGAGTTTTCGAATGCAACTCATGTTCTATGTTTCCATCTCATCACAACTAGCCATCGGACTGAACCTGCCGGCAAGAACCATTCTCTGCAGCGACTAGGATTTGAAATCGAATCTTGGGATTTGAGTAGTCTCGACCTAGGTTTAATTTAAAACCAAGAAATGGACTTGGGAACCATGTTCTCTTGATATAGGCGGCCCTAATTACCTTCCATTAAGTATATTCCACTTCCAACTGTCAGTCTTGGAGGACTGACAATATAATTTCCTGCTTCATCCTCGATAAACCAACTTAATCTTTGATTTTGCACATAACTTTCTCATACGGTGTCTGAATGACCTCGTTCTTTCACTGTTGGCTTTGTCTTTTTGCTCCTAGTAAGTGATTTCACCTTCTTTTGCTCCAAATGACTCCAAAGTACCTGATAAGCTCAAAAGTAATCATAAGATACGTAATTCACCAGAAAACTCGCAAAGAAAGCATAAACAATATTTAAATATCCAGGTGTTTACGACACCTATCAAGTACCTAATTTCGGTTTTCCTATTTCCAATAAGTGTTAACCAATATTTACGAAACCACTCTTAGAAAATTTAATATTTTCCAGAGGATATGCTTTAATTGCTGGTAATTAAAACATATATTATGAAAATCATAATTAAATGATTTTCAATATTTCGGTTCGGGATCACCTTGAGCATCAAGGAATATCTTTGAAAAGTTAATGATAAGAGTTATGTACATGTTCAAATAATGTCCAAATCTAGAAGTTTCTCTCAGCAAACCCTATTTCCAAACTCACACAAAACATAAAGAGATATGTGAATATTGGAACCTCGTTTTTTCTCCTTGGGATCGTTATATGATAAGTGCATAGACAATTATATCCTACACTCAGAAGACTGAGCCATAAAAAATAATATATATATATATAGGATCGTCTTCATATATCGACATTTACTAACATTATATAGCAAGTTAAAAAGACTCGATGATATTAGAGCACTGCTCGGTCAAACTCGTAAGCCTTGCTATCTCAAGCTTGTTTGTCAATGTTAGTGATCAAAACTATAAGTCTTGATTTCTACTAGTCTACTTATAGTGATGTCTCGGACTAGGATAGATTGTGTAGTTGAGCATTAGACTTCACGGCGTTCATCAATTGAAGACGAAGAACTACTAAGGAGATCTTGTGGAACTTCATCAACAAAAGGTATGTGGAGACTAAAACTCATCTATCACTTGGAAAGTCTATTTCTACTCTATCTCCTATATTGAGACAAAAGTCGTTTTACTATATAGTATTCGATTATACACATTTGAGATTTCGAGCTGAGTTTAACTCGCTTACATATTTCTCGAAATATGTGTTGGTAAGCTTTCGCTTCAACCAAGTTCATCTTATATTCTTGACGAAAGTCAAAAGATGATCATGTGAAAATCGCTGAGTAACATCTTACATGGTGTGTGTGATACAATCATTTGGTATAGACTTAGAATGTTTCGTAATGATTATTTCAATAACTTGAAAATTGCTTTGATGCTAATAATTCGTGAAAACAACTATTGTCTTCCTCTAAGAATGTTTCAATGATTGAAATAGAGTTTAGAATACTTAACCATCATTGGATTATAAACATAGTATGTGTTCTTGCATATATGTGATCCATGACCGGAACTATAGTATGCATACCCATATGCGTACCTGTTAGTTGTGAAATTCCGTGTACCTAAGTACACATACCCGTACGCGTACTGGCGAAGGGTTTGGGTCCGGGAATTTCTGCTGTGTTTGGAAGTATGTGTACCCGTTTGCATACTGGCGAACCCAAACTCAGCCCTGCTACTTTAAGTATGCGTACCCGTTTGCATACTTGAGTGGTTAAAGTTCTAGAATCGGTTTGTTCATGAACTAATACATTTATATAATAAGGAATGCATTCTTTGCAAACCGTGGCTATTATGTTCATGAATTGATTTGAGTGAATCAAACCGATTTTGCTTCAATTGTGCTCTTGTATACTTCTATGAGAATATAGCAATTGAACAACTCTATAACTAGTTTCATTTAAGTCATTTGAACTAGTTTTGGTTAAGATGAATAAGGTCGATATGAGAGTGTTCATATAGCTAACCTTGGTTAACTACTGTTGAGCCAACCTAGTGTACACGTTTAGGTACGGTTACTGAAACTTAAATGAAGGTACATTTCATTTGTGTATAACAAGCTAAGCTCGAGCTAACGGATGAAAGATATTAGCCTGAGTCTAATCAAGTTTTCTTCTAACGGTGAATATTGAATGCTTTGTTACCAAGGTAACTTAGATTGCAAACCTTGATTTGAAAACTATATAAAGGAGAACTCTAGAAACTGGGAAACCCAATGCCCATACCTTTTGTGTGATACTAGTTGCGACTAGATTCGATTTTCCTTTAGCCTTAGGTTTTTCACGAAACCCAGTAGGTTAACGACTTAAAGACTTCATTGGGATCGTGAAGCCAGACCCAACTATTTTCTCTGTAGTTGCGTGTTCTGATATTACTTCTACTATCGTGATTGAGTATTATCTTTGCTAAGATTTGCTTGGGATTTATCTCCGATAAGTAAGATTAAAAGTAGTCACAAACATCTTCGTCTCATCATTTGTGATTTTACAATATTTTGTTTCGCTCCATTTGATAAAGATTATTGTGAGGTGATTGATAATACTAGGTTGTTCTTCGAGAATATAAGTCCGGTTTATCAATTTGTTCATGTGCACCTTGATTTATCAAAAGACGGAACAAAACTCGTAGGTATTTCTGTGGGAGACAGATTTATCTATTCCAATAGACTTTTCTGTCTGAGACAGATTTGTTTATCAAGTCTTCGACTTTGGGTCGTAGTAACTCTTGGTTGTGGGTAAGATCAGCTAAGGAAATCAAGTGCGTAAAATCCTGCTGGGGTTCAGAGACATAAGGAGCGCAACTGTACCTTGATCAGTGTGAGATTGATTAGGGCTCAACTACATTCCAGTCTGAAGTTCATTGGTAGTATGTTAGTGTCTGTAGCGGCTTAATACAGTGTGGTGTTCAAAGCTGGACTAGGTCCCGGGGTTTTTATGCATTTGCAGTTTCCTCGTTAACAAAATTTCTGGTGTCTGTGTTATTTCTTTTCCGCATTATATTTTGTTATATAATAAAAATATCACAGGTTGTGCGTAGTTCAATCAATTAGAAAATCCAACCTTTGGTTGTTGATTATATTGATTGATACTTGAACATTGGCCTTTGGTACCGTTCAAGTTGTTTCACATAATAATCAGGCTCATGGATTCCTATTTGTTTGGTTTGCTGATTACATTGTGAAACAGAGATACAACTCTTGGATATATTTCAATTGATTGAGTCTGACTGTCTAGTTGATTCTCTTGGAATTATATTGGAGTTTGTCCATACAGATTGCTAAGCGAAATATTGGGTGTGGTTGTTAGACCCCCGCTTTTTCAATTGGTATCAAAGCAGGCAAACACTTTTAAGACCTCATAAGTCTTTGTTTGTAGCAATCTGAGTATGGACGATAACATCTCTGATAAATGCATCACCAGAAACAAGAGTTCTGTTTTTATGAAATCTATTAAAGAGAAAGATTTGTCAATCTCGAATATAGACGAACCTAGTGTTCCAACGAAACAGACTTCCGTTGACAAGTGTTACCCGGATTACCTTACTGACGAGTCTAACTCTAAAATTGAAAGGGAAGTAGCCAAAGAGAGTGCAGTGATTCTAAAACTTGTTAGAATCCAGGCTGATGATGTATACCGGTTGAATCACAAAGTAAATGTCCTTGTTGGTATGATAAATAAGCGTGATTCTCTTCTAAAGGTCCTTCAAAAGGAAAACGCCTCAATCTGTTCTTCACGAACTCTGCTTGAGGAAAAACTTAAAGAGGATGCTTTGGAAATTGAACTTATTTTGAGTAAACTCTATGTTCAAGAATGTTCCGAAGAGTCCACTATACCAATCGCTTCTAATTTAACTGTAAAAAATTCAGTTCCAGAAGCACAATTGAAATCCATTCCTGTTGAGAAAGATGAGCTTGTGTCTACCTCTAATCAAGGAATATCCACATCATATGGAAGGAAGACATCTCCCAACGATGGTGTTAAGACTGTTCTGTCTAATCACTTAGGTGATCAGAAAGTGTGTCTCTTTTGCGATTCAAAAGGACATGTTTAACAAAAGAGGAAATCTAGGTTGAATGATAATTCTATTGTTCGTCTTCAACACACCTTAGATTTAATTCTCAAAGGTGTAACTGACATTCGTATGTCTAAACCAATTTGTTTTAGTACTCACCCTGTGTATCCTACCAGGAAAGTCAGTTCGATGTGTTCCTCAAATGTTCAAATGCGAAAAAGTCTCCCTAAACCATCTCGTCCAAGAAGAGCTCAAGGATCTTCTTCTATTAAAAAGGGAGATAATGTTGTTCTTGATGTGAAAAAGGTACCAGAAGAAGGAAGCAAAAATGGAGGTATGGAAGACAACCTAAATCTGATAATTGAAGGATATAAAGAAATCATTAACAGGCTGTCAATTCCCTCTAGTCAAAATTCTTCAGGTAAGAATACATACTATGCGTCGTATTTTGATGATAGTAAGTTTTATGATAAATTTTCACATCATAACGGTTTTCCTCCAAAGATCAGGAGAAAGAGGTTTAACCGAAAACAACGTTCATTTGATGAGCTCAAGGCTCATACTTGTGCTAATTAATCACAAGGTTTAAATCTCACTCACGAAAATTCCTGGTTGAGTGAGATATAATCAGGTATACTTGACGGCAAAATGTTTTCTGATTCTATAGCTATTTTATTATCGTTCTTAGCTGGATTATCATTCACAAACATTTTTGCATAAGTATTTGTGTTTGGTCTTGTCAATTTTTTGATTTTTAATTTCCTTTTGAAATTTTGAGATGTCAAAATGCTACTCTTATGCTCTAAATTTTTCTCTGGTGAGAACATAAAATTTATTGAGCTAAGAATTGTGAAAGATTTCACTTAGCAAATTTTTCCATGCAAACATTTTTTTCTTGGTTTGCAATTTTTGGCGTTAGTATTTTCTGCCTATGGGTCAAGTTTGTGTTCGTACGGGTACCCTTGTTACATGTCACGGACCAACTTTGGAAACCCTATTTTTTGTTTCCTTGTGAAACCATATATATACCAAACCTTTTATGAGAGTACGCATACTCTATTCGTTAAGAATGGCTTCTCCACCTAGTTCTTGGGATTTGCCAGCTGATTCTATTGATAATGCTATATATTTTGAGTTCGTTTTAAAAAAGAAAATAACCATTGTTAAAGCTGATGAACTCAAACCTGGTGCATCATGCTATTATGCATATTCTCATCAAGATAGAGAAAAGGCTGAGATGGTCTCTGCTGAGGTGGTTCATCGTTTTCTCAATGATCTCGGGAAAGTAAAACTGAAGCTTGGAAAATCCATGAAGGATTTTGATGTGTTACGAACTGAGTTGAAAAAGGTTAACTATGACCTAGTTCTCATGAAATCACATGTTAAGGATCTTCTCAAAGAGGATATCTTCTCCGAATAAGCAGTCAATACTGCCTGTCACAAGCTTAAAAGTCTTGAAAACTGTGAAGACTCTGAACACGAACTCTGATTTTAAAGATGTGATAAGTTTCGTTTTTCTTAGATTTTTTTTTAATAAATGTCTAGGAAACTTCTTATGAGAATTTATTCTTGTGTTTTTAAGAAGGATAACTAGGGTTTGGAATAGCCATTATTGTGAGTACACATAGTTATTGCAAACGTTTTCATCTTGCAATGTTTTTAGATTTATTTATTTAAATTCTAAGTTATTTGGAAGATGATTTTTGCAGTATTAATCTTAATGGTTTTATATATTGCAAATTGTTATGGGATATGTTGTTTACGTCCGTGAATCTTGACTGTCCCATATTGTTCAAAAGTTAACTTTATTATATGTCGGTATGAAAATATTGATAAAAGATAAAATGAACTTTTGACTACAAAAGTTAAGCCTATTATGTCATTATGTAAATATTGATGGAAAATAGGATGAACTTTTGTTTACAAAGATTAAGTCTATTATATGTCATTGTGCAAATAGTGATGAAAAATATAATGAATCTTTGATTATTCCTCAGTATTGGACTTTCCATGATCCACATCTTTGTGTATGTACTGTGCGGCTCCGTAAGTTCTCTTATGTTGAGCATGACTCATTGAATTGATCATTTTCCTTGTGGTTAATTCAATTGAAATTTTCGGATACAAATTCATGTTTCATGTGATTTGTTAATGTCTAAAGAAATCCTTCTTTTCTTGTAAAAGTAAGGTCGCTCTTGTTGTTCTTAAAGGAATGAAATTTTATGGGGGAGAGTTCATAATTGAACTTGTGCTTAATTGCCAAATATTTGTGGGGAGTGCGGCTGTGGAATATTGTAGGAGTTTTCTTGTATCTTTATAAACTCCTTGATGAATACACTAAGTTTCGACTATGTAAAATCATCGAAACAAGTTGATATGTTGTTCTTTTTTAGTCATGAAGTATCTCTATGAAAATCTCATGAGGATCCCACTATTTTTCGTACCTTTACCAATTTATATTGACAAAAAGGGGGAGAATTAATTTGTAGTTCACACTACAAATACATATGGTTTATGGATCATTATGTAAGGGGGAGTGGTTTTCATGTGAGATGAAGTATTGACTAAGGGGGAGTGATACATTTCACCATAGTATTGTTGTCAAAGTTGTGATACAATTGGACTTTGATGCTGTGTAATAATACTATGACACTGTATAATAATGATTGAGAGCAATTGTTTTCTCATTATTATTGCTACGGATCTTCAACAACTATGATGCTAAGTGACGAAGATTTCGAGTAATGTTGAAGAACCAAAGAGATCAAGCATTTGGATGAGAAGCTACAAAGTTTATTTATTTTGTAATCCATATGTGTTGATAGTTTTGTCACTAAAATTGACAAAGGGGGAGATTGTTAGAGCACTACTCGGTCAAACTCGCAAGCGTTGCTATCTCAAGATTGTTTGTCAATGTTAGTGATTAAAACTATAAGTCTTGATTTCTAGTCTACTTATAGTGATGTCTCGGACTAGGATAGATAGTGTAGTTGGGAATTAGACTTCACGACGTTCATCAATTGAAGACGAAGAACTACTAAGGAGAGCTTGTGGATCTTCATCAATAAAAGGTATGTGGATACTAAAACTCATCTATCACTTGGAAAGTCTATTTCTACTCTATCTCCTATATTGAGACAAAAGTCATATTACTATATAGTATTCGATTATACACATTTGAGATTTCGAGCAGAGTTTAACTCACTTACATATTTCTCGAAATATGTGTTGATAAGATTTCGCTTGAACCAAGTTCATCTTATATTCTTGACGAAAGTCAAAAGATGATCATGTGAAAATCGCCGAGTAACATCTTACATGGTTTGTGTGATACAATCATTTGGTGTAGACTTGGAATGTTTCGTAATGATTATTTCAATAACTTGAAAATTTCTTTGATGATAATAGTTCGTGAAAACAGCTATTGGCATCCTCTAAGAATGTTTCAATGATTGAAATAGAGTTTAGAACTCTTAACCATCATTGGATTATAAACATAGTATGTGTTCTTGAATATATATGATCCATGAACGGAACTATAGTATGAATACCTAAGTACACATACCCGTACGCGTACTGGCGAAAGGTTTGGGTCCGGGAATCTCTGCTTTGTTTGGAAGTATGCATACCCGTTTGCATACTGGCGAACCCAAACTCAGTCCGGCTACTTTAAGTATGCGTACCCATTTGCATACTTGAGTGGTTATAGTTTTAGAATCGGTTTGTTCATGAACTAATACATTTATATAATAAGGAATGCATTCTTTGCAAACCGTGGATATAATGTTCATGAATTGATTCGAGTGAATCAAACCGATTTTGGTTCAATTGTATTCTTGTATACTTCTATGAGAATATAGCAATTGAACAACTCTATAACTAGTTTCATTTGAGTCATTTGAACTAGTTGTGGTTAAGATGAATAAGGTTGATATGAGAGTGTTCATATAGCTAACCTCGGTTAACTACTGTTGAGCCAACCTAGTGTACACGTTTAGGTACGGTTACTCAAACCTAAATGAAGGTACATTTCATTTGTGTATAACAAGCTAAGTTCGATCTAACGGTTAACAGATATTAGCTTGAGTCTAATCAGGTTTTCATATAATGGTGAATATTGAATGCTTTGTTACCAAGGTAACTTAGATTGCAAACCCCGATTTGAAAACTATATAAAGGAGAACTCTAGCAACTGGGAAACCCAATCCCCACACCTTCTGTGTGATATTAGTTACGATTAGAGTCGATTCTCCTTTAACCTTAGGTTTTTCACAAAACCCTGTAGGTTAACGACTT
Organism: Papaver atlanticum; assembly: GCA_023531105.1. Taxonomy (NCBI): domain Eukaryota; kingdom Viridiplantae; phylum Streptophyta; class Magnoliopsida; order Ranunculales; family Papaveraceae; genus Papaver; species Papaver atlanticum. The sequence goes on from JAJJMB010012240.1 coordinate 332,741, forward strand.
AAAGACTTCATTGGGATTGTGAAGCCAGACCCAACTATTTTCTATGTAGTTGCATGTTCTGATCTTACTTCTACTATCGTGGTTGAGTATTATCTTTGCTAAGATTTGCTTGACATTTATCTCCGATAGGTAAGATTTAAAGTAGTCACAAACATCTTCGTCTCATCGTTTGTGATTTTACAATATCTTGTTTTGCTTCCATATGATTAAGATTATTGTGAGGTGATTGATATTACTAGGTTGTTCTTCGGGTGTATAAGTCCGGTTTATCAATTGGTTCATGTGCACCTTGATTTATCAAAAGACGGAACAAAACTCGTAGGTATTTCTGTGGGAGACATATTTATCTATTCCAATAGACTTTTCTGTCTGAGACAGATTTGTTTATCAAGTCTTCGACTTTGGGTCGTAGCAACTTTTGGTTGTGGGTGAGATCAGCTAAGGGAATCAAGTGCGTAGAATCCTACTGGGGTTCAGAGATGTAAGGAGTGCAACTGTACCTTGATCATTGTGAGATTGATTAGGGCTCAACTACATTCCAGTCCGAAGTTCATTGGTAATAGGCTAGTGTTTGTAGCGGCTTAATACAGTATGGTGTTCAAAGCTAGACTAGGTCCCGGGGTTTTTCTGCATTTGCGGTTTCCTCGTTAACAAAATTTATGGTTTCTGTGTTATTTCTTCTCCGCATTATATTTTGTTATATAATAGAAATATCACAGGTTGTGCGTAGTTCAATTAATTAGAGAATCCAACCTTTGGTTATTGATTATATTGATTGATACTTGAACATTGGTCTTTGGTACCGTTCAAGTTGTTTCACATAATAATCAGGCTCACGGATTCCTCTCTGTTTTATTTTCTGATTACATTGTGAAACAGAGATACAACTCTTGGATATATTTCTATTGATTGAGCCTGACTGTCTAGTTGATTCTCTTGGAATTATATTGGAGTTTTTCCATACAGATTGCTAAGCGAAATATTGGGTGTGGTTGTTAGACCCCCGCTTTTTCAGATGAGGTTCTTGATACTTAGATAGTAGCATGTATGCGTTTTCCTTGTCTTCGTCGCCTAAACAAGTGTGTATCACAGGATCCATGGGAACTATCACTTATTTGCTGAAAGGAAACATGCACTTAGAGTATCTAAACATGTTGTCGAGTTAAATGGGTAATTATCTCAACTATTACGCTAAATATATATAAAAATCCTTTGACGACATTCATACAAGTATTGTGGGTAACATCATTCACTTTAGTCAACATTTGCACACTTCACTATTTTATTTCCATTCTATTATCTATCCATGTGATTTCAGTACGCGGGTGTTGTGATGAAAATGTTGAGAAACATTGCAACAAGTACAATGACTATTGGAGTAGAGTTATGCAATCAGGTTGAATGTCACATGTAAGTAATTGCTTATGTGTGATGATTGAAATGTATGTGGGATATTTGTAGCTAAATAACTTGAAAAAGCGGGGGTATAACAACCACACCCAATATTTCGCATAGCAATCTGTATGGACTAACTCCAATATACTTTTAAGAGAATCAACTAAAGAGTCAGACTCAATCTTAATAAAAAGTATATCAAAGAGTTATATCTCAATTTCTTGATTCAATCCGCAATCAAACAAATAGGAATTTGCGAGCCCGATTGAATACAAGAGAAATAACTTGAACGGTACCAAAGTCCAATGTTCAAGGATCAATCAATTTCAATCAACAACCAAAGGTTTGATTTACCAATTGATCGATTCAACGCACAACCTGTGATATTTCAATTATATAACAAAATATAATGCGGAAAGGAAATAACACAGACACCAGAAGTTTTATTAACGAGGAAACCGCAAATGCAGAAAAACCCCGGGACCTGGTCCAGATTTGGATACCACATTGTATTAAGACGCTACAGACACTAGCCTACTACAATGCTAACTTCGGTCTGGACTGTGGTTGAATCCTAATCAATCTCATACTGATTCAAGGTACAGTTGCATTCCTTACGTCTCTGATCCCAGCAAAATACTACGCACTTGATTCCCTTAGTTGATCTCACCCACAACCAAGAGTTGCAACGACCCAAAGTCGAAGACTTGATAAACAAATAAGTCTCACACAAAAAAGTCTATTGAATAGATAAATTTGTCTCCCACAGATAAACCTACGAGTTTTTGTTCCGTCTTTTGATAAATCAAGGTGAACAGGAACCAATCGATAACCCGGACTTATATTCCAGAAGAACAACCTAGAATTATCAATCACCTCATAATAATCTTAATCGATTAACGAAACAAGATATTGTGGAATCACAAACGATGAGACGAAGGTGTTTGTGACTACTTTTCTATCTTGCCTATCGGAGATATAAATCTCAATCCAATCTTATGATTGTACTCAAACACGATAGAAACAGCAAGATCAGATCACACAACTACAAAGAAAATAGTTGGGTCTAGCTTCACAATCCCAATGAAATATTTAAGTCGTTAACCTACAGGGTTTTGTGAAAAACCTAAGGTTAAAGGAGAATCGACTCTAGTCGTAACTAATATCACACAGAAGGTGTGGGGATTGGGTTTCCCAGTTGCTAGAGTTCTCCTTTATATAGTTTTCAAATCGGGGTTTGCAATCTAAGTTACCTTGGTAACAAAGCATTCAATATTCATACAAGTCATGATTGAGCCCCTGATCTCGTAGGAAGTGGAGACAGTTAAGTAGTGGAGAAGTGGAGTTGTGTAAAAAGTGGTGACCATCATGTTTCCATCACGAGGGAAGACTGGTCATCCTTACACCCACTACTCACTTACTGATTATTAACCGTCCGCCCTTTCCTGACACTTTCTCGTAATGGGAGTGTTGCACGCCGCCCGCTGTAAACCGCTAGACAATTACCCCAGTGAGCATCCCCCAGTTTGTGACATGTTTGATGTCTCGAGTATTTTCGTGGAAAATATGTAGCAGATTGTTGAGTGGGTCTTGTGCGCAAAACCAAGTTATTTCTACCAATCGTGCGCAAACTAGGAGACGGGTGATCATGTGTGGCGAGCTAAGTCATGAGATTTGCCGCAAGAAATAGCGTGTGACGCTATTAAGTTAGTCTTTGGTTGGTCACCTAAGATTTAATCTAGGCCGGTCAATTCGGATGGCGAAGTTAGACGACCGAGATTGTAATTTATGGAAGAGGGTGGCCGTTGATTATGGCCACATCTAGTTGGCACCTGCCAGTGGCATAGTGGCATAATGGCGCCTGCCAGTGGCATAGTGGCGCAATTTGCGCCTGCCTGGCGTAGCCGCGGCCACTATATCATGGCATATTGGCACTAGGTCTAAATATGACTCAACAATATTGGCTCTAGTTGCCATATCAAAATTAATGCCTTAGGTGGAATTATTTGGCATATGTCGGCATAGCGGCCTTCAAAATTAGGGTTTGGCATGTCAAAACCCTAATTAGCGTGTGCAGCCATGTGACCGCGATATGGTGGCATTTTGGAAAACACTGTTGTGGCCACGTTAAATAAAAAAATCATGGCAAGGCCATAATGTGGGAACGACCATGGACGCGGGATAGCCATGGGTAGCTATAATATGGCGCGGGCGCCAGTTTTAGGGTCTTCTGAATCCCACATGGCTTGTGGCATGTTGTGGGTCCGAAGTGACATAATTTAGTCCATGACTAGGAATTAGGGTTTCCTCTTGATTCGACCAAGCCATTAAAACAAGAGTTTTATTCTAATCAGAATACCCTGGTTAGAGTTTGTTATGGCGTTGGCCACGAACGAAAAGTGAGATAGCACATAGCTGCGCTACTATGGCACGTTGGCATATTGTTTCCGCGGAATAGCATGGCATTGCAATTATCATTCCAGCGCGATTTGGAAGGTTGATTAGCTAATTGGCATGGCGGCTATGTTGACGCGATGGCCACTAGGTGTTGGCGCAGTTTGCCTTCATTTAATGCGCGTGGCGGGTTTAAAGCGACCTGATTGGTCGATTGGAAAGGGGGCCGGAAAGTGGCATGGGCCCGACCACATTCCAAGTGCCTGTGACGCATTTAGAGCGACCTGATTGGTCGATGGGAAAAGGGGTCGGCAAGGGACATGGACCCGTCCACATTCCAAGTGCGTGTGACTTATTTAGAGCGACCTGATTGGTCGATGGAAAAATGGGCCGGAAAGGGCAACATGGAGCGTGGCCATCCGGCTTCAGGTGGTGCCCGCTAGGGCGAACTGGCCGTCCATGTGGCGTGGCCATGCCTCCTCTTGTTGCTGCTGCTATTTGCCGCAGCTCCTCTTTTATTTCTTGTTTTTTGATTTTTTTTGTAGGACTTTGCTCCTACTAGTCCATGGCGGATTAATTGCCTAGCTTACCTAGGTTTGGTCTCGACCAATAGGGTTCGAGGTATTGCGCAGGGCGCCAGAAACCTAATTTTTGCAAAATTGATAAAATTAGGTTAAAGGATTGAATTTTGCGGGTTGCCGCAAAACCAATCAAATTTTTGTGAATTTTGCATACTGATACAAAATCACTAATTTAATGTTAAAGGGCAGCATAACTTTGCGTGCCTCTGATTGAGTACTTCCACACACATCTCAATCCTGACATTTCTGGAGATTCATGCTACTCGGCTGAGAGCGAACATTAGTCGTCATGTCATGTCAGTATTCAGAGTTTAACTGGGAACATGGTATGGAACAAATACTCAGAAATTTTCAGAATATTTGGGATTGTTGCTACACGCACCATTCTGGATAAATTTCATATAAATATACTGAATTGCTTAATACGTATGTAAGTAAAGAGGCATGAGCACTCATCACTTTTAAATGGCTCAACTTCTTTGCAGAATGATGGCGCATTAAATACATGGTTTTACAATTTTAGCCCTGAATTAAAAACCACCATCAACATTAAGTCTCCATCTTAGTACGTAACAGTGACATTGTTGCGGGGTAAGCACTAGATGTTGACAAATAAAGATAAAAACTTATGAGGCAAGGTAGACAGAGAGGCGTTCTGTTGTCGACATGCTGCTATCAAGTCTTCAAGGACTTCGTTACAAGCGACATCCTTTGAACCATCTTCTGAATCTTGGATTGTTGTATGGAATGGGATGTGATTGAGCAGTCCCCAGTTATACTTTAGATCCGATGGTGTGGCCGGATATGTGAAAATATCCCTGCAGCGTACTTTTGGAGTCTTTGATGCACGTGCACGGCTTCATGTTGAGAAATTCCTGTGGCTCGTAAAGCTTTGACAGTGATGATGTTGATATCATAAACAACCTGGTTGAGGGACCTGAAGGAATCCCATGCTGGCAGTCCCCAGGTGTAATTATCCTGAGCCTATTTTCTACTGAAAGATGTAAGGTGGTTGACAAATTGATGAAGGCGGCAATCTTGTTGATTCGTCATTTGTTGATCAATGAGTGGGAGTCGTATTTGATAGATCTGTATTGTATCCAAACTTTTGGCACCTCATGCACCCCTTCCATAGGAAATTGGAATCTAGAAACAACGAATCTGACTTTGTCGGCGATGTGGCAGACATGATGCGGTTGGTCTGTGTGGCTTGCTGAGGCGTTGAAGCGGCTTCGTCTTCTGGAGAGGACATTGAAGCGGCTTCTGGGGAGAACGTTGAAGCGACTTCTGGAGAGAACGTTAAAGCGGCTTCTGGAGTGAACGTTGAAGCAACTTCTGGAGAGAACATTGAAGCAGCTTCCGGAGAGAACTCCAGTGAGGGCGCCATTAACCCTTGATTTTTAAAAACGATTTCTTCCCATTCTTATGTTTGATAATCACCGGTGCAGACTACATGCTTCTTGAATATTTGTGGCGTGCCGGCTAAGCATGTAGAAGCATAGATGCATTGTCACGAATTAAGAAATCCAAAAGCCAGGTGTGTATAAGCATGGACACATTGCCACATACTAATAAATCTAAAATCCATGCTTGAATATTTATGAGTCTGCAGTAACCTCCCAAAATAATTTCCTCCAGTAGGTACGGCTCGTCTTTCCTTCCCGTGGAATCGGACGGAGCAGGCTGAGCCACAACTACCATATCTCCAACTTGGTATGGGTTTGGGCGTTGCTCCATTACTTTCCTAGATTCCTTATCCTTAACTGTGACAGCTTCTAAACTCTTGATAAAATACTTGAAAGGACCAGCATCCCATTCACATCTCCTAGTGACGGCTGGGTTGATAGTCGGATCGAGTCCCCAAGCCTTGGCGGAAGGAGGAGTGACTGGTTGCAAAAAGGGTTGTTTAATAACACTTACTTGTTTCCGGAATCTGCGAACAAATGCTGATACGCTCTAGTTGTGTCACATTCGCGAGTTGTTGATACGGCAACAAATAGTCTTTGGGATTGGATGGATTGTTGGAGACCCTTTCAGGTATATACACTGGCAAAGGACATACTCCTAGCTTGGCCTTGTTATCGTGTATCCATGAGCACCCCAGGATCATATCATAATTTGGATACTCTTTAACCACATGAAATTTGGTGTGTGTTAAAGCATCTCCCACCTTTATTTCGAGATTGATGTACCCGTAAGCATCTCTGGGTTCTCCTTATGAGTTTTTGATTATGGTTGGGTAGTGAACAGCTTCCTGCTTTGAAATATTTGAAGCTCCCAGAGTCTTGATGGTGACAATGTTGAAATCAAAGGCCGCGTCAATCAGTGTGCTTTCAAACTCGACATCCTTCAAGTGAGCGACGGTTAGGAGTCCCCAGTTGCATCGCGCTTTCCAAGAAAGATTGGGGTTTTGGAGCAACTTCCTTGACTGGAAACAGACGCTTGCCTGATATAATACGGTTGAGGGATGCAAATATGTCTTGACGCTGAGCCTTGGAGAAATATAGAATTTCACATAAACGTTCCATCATAGACTGTACGGTTTTGTGGACTGAATCCCCAGAAATCATGCAACTCCTGACAGGAAGGGGATCTCTGTGAACACCTTCATTTCTTAATTTGAGTTCTCCTTCATCCACATTTTCTTTGAAAATGCGCTTCAATTTGTTGCAGTCACTGGTTGGGTGATTAACGAACCTACGGTAACGGCAATATTTGGGATTTGCCATTTCTTCCTCGTTTGGTGGACGTCTGAGATGAGGTAGCTTGATGGCATCATCTTGGATCCACGCTTCCAGGAATTCAATTACTTCCTCAATTGGAAATTGGAAGTTTGGAGCAGTGTCTCCAGTTTCTTGTTGTTGTAGAGGGGTCTTAGCCGCGGCCTTCCGGGTGGAGTTGTTTGATGTGCTGATGCCGCACGTTTGGGTTGTTGTTCCGATGCTGTAGCTTTCCTCCTTCACCCACTATGCTTACAGAGGGACCAGTGTTATATTGCTTGTTAATGAGGCACCTGTTTATTCGAGTCTCGCGTGCATCTTCCTCCTGCCTGGTCTGGTTCTTTTCAACAGTGCTGGTGCTGTTGTAGCCGACTGCTTAGCAGCTTCATGGAGTTCAGAGAATGTCTGGAAGCGCAGGTTCTCCAGTAAAGCGCGATAGATGGGAACCATACTGTTAATACATGACTCCACCAACTGTTGTTCAGTCACATTTGGATCGTGATAGTCCAGTGCCTGAATCCTGAATCTCTTGACATAATCATTTGGATGCTCATTGTTTCGTTGGAACATTCTCCCCAGGTCTGAAAAGGTGATTTGCTCGGGCACGAAGAAATATTTCTTGTAAAATGCGGTCACCATCTCATACCAGTTGGATATGTTGTTTGGTGCACTGTTGTTGTACCAGGTGTATGCTCTTCCGGTAAGTGACTTTGAAAATTGTTTCAGGCAGAGGACATGATTGTATTCGTGTTCTCCTAAGGATTCCAGAAAACGAGAAATGTGTTCACGAGCGTTACCAGTGCCATCATAAAGGGAAAATTGAGGAGAAGAGTATCCTCTCGGGAGAGGAACTCTTTGCACATTAGGAGGATAAGGAGGTTGATGCTGGTGCAGGTATACCGGTTTTTCTTTGCCTCAATTTTGGAAAATTCATTTCATATCCTCACGCATATGAAATTGGATGGTTGATTCCTTTCCAATGGACGTTCAGGAGCGAAACGAACCTCTTCGTCTACAAAGGTGCGCCCTGCTGAGGTGCCCGTGCCGGGAGTATTAAAAGTACTCCTTCTTGGATCCATTTGGGGTTGGTGTGGTTCTTGTGGTAGCCGCTCCGTCAGTGTATTGAGGAAAGTGAGTACCTCTTTCTGAGTTGTAGCCATGTCTGTTTGAGCTTTAGCGAGAACTTCTTGTCTCTCCATCAAATCAACAATGGTAATAGGGGGTTGGTTTCCTATGGCTCCTCCGGTCTCTCATCCTGATGGAGGGGTGGCAGTGGCTCTAGTAAAAATTGTGGGTGTTACGCTCGAAGAAACATTGGGAGTGGCGGCAACAGCTCTGGCCCTGGTGATAGGAGGTGTCACGCCGGAGGGAATGTTTCCCGCGCCACTGGTGTTGGCAAAAAAGGATGTAGCGCCACGTGTGTTGATCGTGCTGGTACGCGGTACATCGGTGTCACTGGCAGGAATGTTGACGCCAAGGGTGTTGTCGGCGCCAGTAGCATCGGGATTTGTTGCTGATCCATACCTAAGATCCACAATCTTGAAATTGGGAAAATTGATCTTGCAACCGAGAGATTAATCTCCCACTATGGTCGCCAGTTGTTTTGGGGCAAAAACTGATTCTGCTAATTTTGGTAAATTTGGGTGTGCCGTCGAGAAACAAATCTAAACCCTAAACAAATGCACTACACGGGAGTGCTTTAGATTCGAGAGATCAATTTGTGCAATCCTGGCCTAAACCAAGAAATGGTCGTTCCAGTCTTGCTTCGGTCACAAAGTGAAGGAAAAGGGTTGATCTTAGGAAGGGAAGCGAAGAAGGTATTGAGATCAGAATGGTCAACTCTGAAGGTGTGGCTATTTTATGACTTGTATAAGAATATGGAACTGGCTTGCGGAATGTAAGCTCTCAGTTCTTGGTGTTTTCATGGATACTTGTGTTGATAACACTTGTCATTTGTCAAAATAGGTCGAAATCCTATTTATACAAGTCATGATTGAGCCCCTGATCTCGTAGGAAGTGGAGACCGTTAAGTAGTGGAGAAGTGAACTCGTGTAAAAAGTGGTGACCATCATGTTTCCATCACGAGGGAAAACTGGTCAGCCTTACACCCACTACTCACTTACTGCTTATTAACCCGTCCTCCCTTTCCTGACACTTTCTCATAATGGGCATGTTTTACGCCGCATGTTGTAAACCGCAAAACCAATACCCCAGTGAGCATCCCCCAGTTTATGACATGTTTGATGTCTCGAGTATTTTCGTGGAAAATATGTAGCAGATTGTTGAGTGGGTCTTGTGTGCAAGACCTAGTAATTTTGACCAATCGCGCGCAAACTAGGAGGCGGGTGATCATGTGTAGCGAGCTAAGTCATGAGACTTGCCGCAAGAAATAATGTGTGACGCTATTAAGTTAGTCTTTGGTTGGTCACCTAAGATTTAATCTAGGCCGGTCAATTCGGTTGGCGAAGTTGGACGACCGAGATTGTAATTTATGGAAGAGAGTGATCGTTGATTATGGCCACATCTCGTTGGCGCCTGCCAGTGCATAGTGGCAGAGTGGCGCCTGCCAATGGCATAGTGGCACAATTTGCGCCTGCCTGGCGTAGCCGCGGCCACTATATCTTGGCATATTGGCTCTAGGTCCAAATATGACTCAACAATATTGGCTCTAGTTTCCGTATAAGAACTTAATGCCTTAGGTGGCATTATTTGGCATGGGTCGGCATAGCGTGGCCATAATGTGGGAACGACCATGGACGCGGGATAGCCATGGGTAGCTACAATATGGCGTGGGCGTCACTTTTAGGGTCTTCTGAATCCCACATGGCTTGTGGCATGTTGTGGGTCCGAAGTGGCATAATTTAGTCCATGACTAGGAATTAGGGTTTCCTCTTGATTCGACCAAGGCCATTAAAACAAGAGTTCTATTCTGATCAGAATACCCTGGTTAGAGTTTGTTATGGCATTGGCCACGAACGAAAAGTGAGATTGCACACGACTGCGCTGCTATGGCACGTTGGCATATTGCTGCCGCGAAATAGCATGGCCTTCCAATTATCATGAAGGCGCGATTTGGAAAGTTGATTAGCTAATTGGCATTGCGGCCATGTTGACGCGACGACCATTAGGTGTTGGCGCAGTTTTGCTTCATTTAATGCGCGTGGCGGGTTTAAAACGACCTGATTGGTCGATTGGAAAGGGTGACGGCAAGTGGTATGGCCCCGGCCACATTCCAAGTGCGTGTGACGCATTTAGAGCGACCTGATTGGTCGATGGAAAAAGGGGCCTGCAAGGGACATGGACCCTACCAAATTCCAAGTGCGTGTGATGCCTCCTCTTGTTGCTGCTCCTATTTGCCGCAGATCCTCTTTTATTTCTTGTTTTTTGATTTTTTGTAGGACTTTGCTCCTACTAGTCCATGGCGGATTAATTACCTAGCTTAACTAGGTTTGGTCTTGACCAATAGGGTTCGAGGTATTGCGCAGGGCGCCAAAAACCTAATCTTTCTAAATTGATAAAATTAGGTTAAAGTACTGAATTTTGCGGGTTGCCGCAAAACCAATCAAATTTTGGTGAATTTTGCATACTGATACAAAATCACTAATTTAATGTTAAAGGGAAGCATAACTTTGCGTGCCTATGATTGAGTACTTCCACACGCATCTCAATCCTGACACTTCGGGAGATTCATGCTACTCGGCTGAGAGCGAACATTAGTCGTCATGTCATGTCAGTATTAAGAGTTCAACTGGGAACATGGTATGGAACAAATACTCAAAAATTTACAGAATATTTAGGATTGTTGCTACACGCACCATTCTGGATAAATTTCATATAAATATACTGAATTTCTCAATACTCATGTAAGTAAAGAGGCATGATCACTCATCACTTTTAAATGGCTCAACATCTTTGCAGAATGATGGCGCATTAAATACAGGGTTTTACAATTTTAGCCTTGAACTAAAAACCACCATCAACAGTAGCTTCTCATCCAAATGCTTGATCTCCTTTGTTCTTCAAAATTACTCGAAATCTTCGTCACTTCCAAGTACTCCAATGATTCCAAAGGTATTCAATTCAGCATCATCGTTGTTGAAGATCCGTATCCATAACAATGAGAAAATATAGCTCTCAATCATTGTTATACAGTGCCATAGTATTATTACACAGCATCAAAGTTCAATTGTATCACAACTTTGACAACAATACTATGGTGATATGTATCACTCCCCCTTAGTCAATACTTCGTCTCACATGAAAACCACTCCCCCTTACATAATGATCTGAAAACCATATGTATTTGTAGTGTGAATTACACATTAATTCTCCCCCTTTTTGTAAATAAAATTGGCAAAGGTACGAAAATTAGTGGGATCCTAATGAAATTTCCATAGAGATACTTCATGACCAAAATAAAAGCACATATCAACTTTTTTAGATGCAATCATATAGCCGAAACTAAATGCATTCATCAAGGAGTTTATAAAGATACAAGATAACCCCTATAATATTCCATAGCCGCACTCCCCACAAAGATTTGGCAATTAAGCACAAGATCATTTAAGTACTCTCCCCCATAAAATGTCATTCCCTAAAAAACAACAAGAGCGACCTTACTTTCACAATAAAAGAAGGATTTCTTTCTACATTAACAAATCACATAAGAATATGAATTTGTATCGAAAATCTCAATTAAATTAACCACAAGAGAACCCATGATTAATTTAATCGGAAATGCTCACATAAGAAAACTTACGGAGCCGCACAGTATTTACATAAAATTATGGATCAGGGAAGATTAATACTGCGGAATAAACAAAGTATTTTTCATCACTATTTGCACAATGACATATAATAGACTTTAATCTTTGTAAACAAAAGTTCATCCTATCTTCCATCAATATTTGCATAATGACATAATAGGCTTAACTTTTGTTTGTCAAAAGTTCATTCAATCTTTTATCAATACTTGCATACTGACATATGAAAGACTTAACTTTTGACCACGTATGGTACAATCATAGTTCACGGACATAAACACACATATCCCATAACAAGTTGCAATATATAAAACCATAAAGATTAATACATCAAAATCATCTTCCAAACAAACTTTAGAATTTTAATAAATAAATCTAAAAACAATTCAAGATGAAAAACGTTGGACATAGCTATGTGTACTCACAATAATGGTTATTCCAAACTCTAGTTATCCTAATTAAAACACGAGAATAAATTCTCATAAGAAGTTTCCTAGACATTAAGACCTTTGAAAAATTCTTTATCGTCCCCGAACTCCTTGTCGTCAACAGCCATTGGGACATAAGGTTCATGAAGATAGGAGTTGATATCAACAAACCTTCTTGACTGATGCCGAACCAGGGCCTTCTGAATTTCAAGAGTCCTAAACACAAAAGCCTTTATTTGCTGAATCTCCTTCCTTGTTTCCTTCAACTCTTCAAGAACATCAGAAAACTTCTGAGAATTTGAAGGAACAACTCTTGGCTTCCTCACATTCCTTCTTTTTCTTTTCAAAGTTGGAGGTAACGGAGATTTATATTTTTCATTCATGATTGATGGCTTAACAATCATATTAACATCTTTTCCATCAATTGACATAATGCTTGGAGTATCCATTAGAGCGGAATTGTGAGAGGAAATCACAAGATAATCTCAACAAGCAGTCTTATGATAAAAAGAGTTTCTTAGAGAAGGAAAAAAGGAATGTAGGGTTACGGAACCTTTATACACTTAAAGGATTCACGTACGAACAACTCATACCCTAAAAAGGAAGAATTGTCTATTTTAACCTTCTTTTATTGAATAAACAGGAAAGTCCTTTCCAATATCAAATAGATATGAAAAACGGCATGAATTCCAGACTTTACGATGCTCACAGAGAAAAAACACGAAAAAAGAAAATCAAAACAATCTAAAAGAATTTTCTTTTCCTAAAGCCCGAGGTGTGCAAAATCTTGTCTCTTTTGATCAGGCACATGAGACAAGATGCACAAACCAACACAATTTAGGTTGTGCTGGGGTGAACAATAATCTGTCCACCATATCCTTTTCGGAAGGAATTCATAGAGCCCTGTTTCATATAGTGTTTAGACCATACATTTCTTTTTAATGATCTAGTCCTTTCTTTGGAAACTAACTTCTTTTAAGAGGAGATGCGTTTACATACCTCAGCCGATTCCTGAACACTTTTGAGTTTGTTAGCTAATCGATTTGCTCTTCGTTGAAGTTTGTTAACATATCTTATCTTATGTTTGTACTTGAAACATTTTGATAACTCATGACCTCTGAGAGAACAATAAGAACATGTCAACCTGGAGGAAGATTTATACATTTCATCTGTGCAGGTTGCTAAACATATGGTGGAACCTGCAAAATAAGAAAAAGAGTTTCCAGTAGAAACAGGTAGATCAATTTTTTCTTCCAGATTAGTTGGGATTTCTTCTAAAAGAATATCAAGATTGATGTATGTATTGCTACAATTACCAAAATCAATATTTTCACAAAGAAGTGCAACACTTGACTTTTCGTCTTCATTAGAATCATAATTGTCAAACATTCCATCAAGAGTTGCAGCAAAACCTTTGTTCTCGGTGTATTTTTTACGATTTGGACACTCATTTGCAAAATGGCCAAAACCTTTACACTTAAAGCACTGAGGCATATCCTCGTCATCAGTTTCATCATTATCCTTATTTTTAGGAGGAACACGATTATGGGGTTTAACTGATGACCTGGGATTATCTCTGGAGAACCGTTTACTTCTCTTCAAAAGAAGGTCCCTAAACTGTCTTGTGATCAAGGAGACTGACTTGTCAAGATCTTCATCTGATGAATCAGCCTCAGAAAGATCATCTTCAGAGACACAAACACTTTTACTTTTATCAAGTAATTTAGTGTTCTTTTGTTCTTTGAAAGCAACATCCTTTCCGGATTTGGATGTATGCTCATGATCAAAGATCTTTAATTTCCCAACCAGAGTATTTATGGAAAGAGTTGTGAGATTATTTCCTTCAACGATGATAGACGCATTTATGTGTCTATTTTCATCTCTTTTATGTATAGTG
>JAJJMB010012240.1:346928-395833 GCA_023531105.1 Papaver atlanticum
GAACGAACTTTACTCACCACTTTCACTACAACTTTAAAACCACATCAAACGATGGCATGCTTCTTAGAATCGTATCTAGATGGCAGTGATCTGAGAATTTTCATCACAATGTCCTTTTGAGGAATAGTCTTACCCAATGCAAAAGATGCATTAACAATTTCTGACACTTTGTGATTAAACTCATCAAATGACTCTTCATCTGCCATACGAAGGTTTTCCCAATTGGAACATAGGTTTTGAAGCCTGGCTTACTTTTAAGAGGTATTCCCTTCAAATACAATTTCTAAGATATCCCAGGCTTCTTTAGACTTCGTGCACGTAGTCACATGATGCTGAAGATCTGGGGTAATGGCATGTATGATAGCATTTAAGCCGTCAGAATTTTTCTTTGCAGCAAGGATTTCTTATGGACTATATCTACCAATTTCCTTAGGTATAGATACATCGCCTTCTGTATTAACCAGAGGATAATAGCCATTAACAACACGTACCCATGTTTGAAAATCACGAGCTTGAAGAAAAGCACGCATAGCAATTTTCCAACATGAGTAGTTTGAGCGATCGAAGACTGGTGGTACGTTTATGGAGATATAATTTATGTCCATAGAGTCAGATCGCTACAAACACAGACTTATGAGGTCTTGAGCGTGTTTGCCTGCTCTGATACAAATTGAAAAAGCGGGGGTATAACAACCACACCCAATATTTCGCTTAGCAATCTGTATGGACTAACAACAATATACTTTTAAGAGAATAAACTAGACAGTCAGACTCAATCTTAATAAAAAGTATATCAAAGAGTTATATCTCAATTTCTCGATTCAATCCGCAATCAAACAAATAGGAATTTGCGAATCCGATTGAATACAAGAGAGATAACTTGAACGGTAGCAAAGAACAATGTTCAAGGATCAATAAATTTCAATCAACAACCAAAGGTTAGATTTACCAATTGATCGATTCAATGCATAGCCTGTGATATTTTAATTATATAACAAAATATAATGCGGAAAAGAAATAACACAGACACCAGAAGTTTTGTTAACGAGGAAATTGCAAATGCAGAAAACCCCCAGGACCTAGTTAAGATTTGAACACCACATTGTATTAAGCCGCTACAGACACTAGCCTACTACAAAGCTAACATCGGTATGGACTGTAGTTGAACCCTAATCAATCTCACACTGATTCAAGGTACAGTTGCGTTCCTTACGTCTCTGATCCCAGCAAAATACTACGCACTTGATTCCCTTAGCTGATCTTACCCACAACCAAGAGTTGCTACGACCCAAAGTCGAAGACTTGATAAACAAATCAGTCTCACACAGAAAAGTCTATTGAATAGATAAATCTATCTCCCACAGATAAACCTACGAGTTTTTGTTCCGTATTTTGATAAATCAAGGTGAACAGAAACCAATCGATAACCTGAACTTATATTCCCGAAGAACAACCTAGAATTATCAATCACCTACCAATAATCTTAATCGATTAACGAAATAAGATATTGTGGAATCACAAACGATGAGACGAAGGTGTTTGTGACTACTTTTCTATCTTGCCTATCGGAGATATAAATCTCAAGCCAATCTTACGATTGTACTCAAACAAGATAGAAACAGCAAGATCATATCACGCAACTACAGAGAAAATAGTTAGTTCTGGCTTCACAGTCCCAATGAAGTCTTTAAGTCGTTAACCTACAAGGTTTTGGTGAAAAACCTAAGGTTAAAGGAGAATCGACTCTAGCTTATACAACTAGTATCACACAGGAGGTGTGGGGATTAGGTTTCCCAGTTGCTAGAGTTCTCCTTTATATAGTCTCCAAATCAGGGTTTGCAATTTAAGTTACCTTGGTAACAAAGCATTCAATATTCACCGTTAGATGAAAACCTGATTAGATTCAAGCTAATATCTCCAACCTTTAGATCGAACTTAGCTTGTTATACACAAATGAAATGCACCTTCATTTAGGTTTGGGTAACCGTACCTAAACGTGTACACTTAGTATGTTCAACAATAGTTAACCAATGGTTAGCCATATGAGCACTTTCATATCAACCTTATTCATCTTCACCATAACTGGTTCAAGTGACTCAAATGAACTAGTTAGAGAGTTGTTCAATTGCTTAGATCTCATAGTAGTATACAAGACACAATTGAAGCAAAATCGATTTTGATTCACTCGAATCAATTCATGAATTTTATAGCCACGGTTCGCAAAGATTTCATTCCTTATTATATATAAATGTTTTAGTTCATGAACAAACCGATTTTATAAAGTAACCTACTTAAGTATGCAAACGGGTACGCATACCTAAGTGATCGGACCGAGTTTGGTTACGCCAGTACGCGTACGGGTGCATATACTAAATCCAACTTCCAAACTCAAACAGAAATTGACGGACATGAACTTTCTGCCAGTATGCGTACGGGTACGCATACTTGCCCGAGTTTCCAACAACCGACGGTACGCGTACGGGTACGCACACTTTAGGTTCCCGGTTTTGGACTATTACACAAATGTGAGAACACACTATGTTTATATCCAAACATGGTTACTTGTTATAAACTCTCATTTCAATCATTGAAACTTTCTTAGAGGATGTTATAATAGTTGTTATTCACAAACTATTTTCATCAAAGCGATTTTCAAGTTATTGAAATAATCAACATGAATTTCATCACTAGTAAAGATGAACTTGGCTAAAGCGAAAGCTTACCAACACATATTTCGAGGCATAGATAAGTGAGTTAAACTCGGATCGAAATAGCACATGTGTATAATTGAAGTCCGTATAGCAATACGACTTTTGTCTCAAAATAGGAGATCGAATATATAGACTTTTGAGTGATAGATAAGTTCAAGTCTCCACATACCTCTTTGTTGATGAAGTTCCACAAGTTCCCTTGAGTAGTTCTTCGTCTTTATTCGATGAACGCCGTGGAGTCTAAGGCTAAACTACACTTACTATCTTAATCCGAGACTTAGCTATAAGTAGACTAGAAATCAAGACTTATAGTTTTGGCAACTAAACTTGACAAACAAGCTTGAGATAGCAACGCTTGCGAGTTCGACCGAGACATGCTCAACATAACTTATGCAGGCTAATTATTTGGCTTTTTGCTTTATGTTTGTCCTTAGTAGTTCTTCCTAGAAAATAAATTGGAGTAGGTTTTGTGGGTATACCTCTTGTAAAACCTCACAAGACTATAACTCGTCCACTAGGGACACCTAGGGGTTTAAAGGCATGTTGCATTAGCTAAGTGTAACCGTATTCTTAACGAAATGGAGTAGTTGTATTTAGGATTAGTTTGATTTAGTTTTCTCGAGGACTAGCAAAATATTAGTGTGGGGGAATTTGATAAGTCCATAATTTATATGATTTTAGTGTCCATTCCATACTTTTTTTAGATATTATTCTTTGCATATTTTCATATTATTACTCTTGTTTTCTCTTATTTGCCTCTATTAGATGGATCATACAAAAATGAGCTACAAAGTGCTAAAAAAAAGATAAGAATAGAAGTATTCCAAGTATCCAAGTTCCCAAGTCGAAGAGAAGTGGAAGAAGTGCGACAAAACGGAGCAAAGATGCTCAAAATCAAGAGACGGCCAAGATTAAATCATTCAAACTCAAGATTTCTCATAACCATATTGAATAGAAATTAATTACAAAGAGAACGCAACAAGAATGAGGTTTTTCCGAGTTCGAACGAAGAGGTTATGGGCAAAACAAGTTAATCGAATACCAAAGACAATAGTGTTTGCATACCGGTACATGAACCATGATTTCGTGGACTAAAGAGTTTGCATACTGGTTTGCATACCAAAAAGTTCCTGGACACTTTCTTAAAGGAGGGTATTCTTACATGGTACGTGTACCATGAAGGCCAAAGTCCACAAACCGTTTTTAGGGATTTCCTTACTACTTTTTAGGTCGGTTTCCGGAACTGACTAGGATACTTGAAGGCCAAGCAATGTAAACCTATATAAATAGGTATTAGGCCTTTAAAAGAATATGGAAATTCAATCAAGCTAGGGTTTACTTCTACATCTAAACCTAGGGTTTACCCCATAAGGGGGAAACCACCATTATTCATATTCTTCATCTTCTTTGTAATATGAGTAGCTAGATCCTTTGTTGATTAAGGATGAATTCAATGTTCTAAGCATGAAGCTTTATTGATAATACAAATATATTCATAGTTTTTATCATCGTTTGTTTTTACCATATCTAGGATTTATGAGTGATTTTTTTTTAAGCTGAAAATTTTATTGATTAAGTGTCAGAAATTACATGTTTTGCATCCTCTTGTAATTGAGGTAAAATATCTTCATAGATAGATAAAATCCAGACACTACTTAAACAAAAAACTCTAGCTAATTTTTCTAAGATGTCTGAAGTGGGGTTTTGATCGAGTATGCATCAGGTCTGATTCTCAAAGTACAGTTCAAGCTTTCATTTTGGATAGTTTGCCATGGTTTACAAGAAGCGTTGGCAGGCCATTAGAGGTAATTATCTTTCTATTCGTTTTGAGCATACGTTTCGGGAGGCAAATTTTGTAGCGGATACTATGGCCAAAAAAGTTTGCTTATTACCAAATGAGGAGGGAATGAATTATGAGGGTAGACCAGATTTATTAATTTCTGTGGAATATCCAAATGTATCTTATTTTCGTTTTAAATAGTTTGAAAGTTTTTGGGGTTTCCTAACCTCTTTTCTTTCAACTAAGCTTTTTTGTAAATAAGTTATTTATTAATACAATTGGATTACCAAAAAATTTTTGCTAAGATGTCTGCAACCTTTTTTCTTTTCTTTAGCCACATAACTACACTGCCAAGAAATTTTATTCTTAAGAATACTTTTAATGTCCAAAATAAAATTACGAATTCTCCAGTATGAGTTGATAAACATGAGTATATTCTTGGTAATTAAGAACACTAGGTTTTAGAGTAGGAGGTGTTAACAAGTCAGGTATCCATCTATAACTCTAGATAAAGACAGTTTGGCCATTACCAATGCTCCAGCAACTATAGTTTTTGATGAAAGGAAGCTCTAAGCTGATGCTTCTCCAAGAACAAGTGGAATTAGAATTATCTTCTATGTCAAAAAATTTACCATATGGGAAGTACTTTGCTTTAAGAGAAAGAGCACACATTGAAGTATTATCTGTGCATAGTCTCCATGCAGATTTTACAAGTAATGCTCTATTAAACTTGAGATCTCTGAAACCAAGACCTCCTTCTTCCTTTGGTCTACTGACATTTTTCCAGGAGATGGGTGGCTTTCCTTTGTTAGTCTTCCTTTTCTTCCGAAATTTTTGTTGAGTAGAATTCATCTTGTTGATAGTAACATATGGAAGCTTGAAACTAATCATGTGATGTACTGGAATTGTATTTGTAACATTCCTCACCATTACAGACCTACCTGCTTCAGACATATTTATAGAGCACCATCTAGACATTCTGTTTTCCATTTTATCAATAAGATTAGAGAAAGGTTTTTTTTTATTTCTTCCCACAAAGAAAGGAAGACCCAGATATTTTTCCTCAGTAATACTAAGCTGCCTAACTTGAAGAATACCACTGATGATTTGACCACAAGTGGGACTTGTATTTTTACTGAAATAGACTGCTGACTTATGAAAGTTTATAAGATGACCAGAACAAGCACTGAAATCTTCAATAACTTGTAACAATTTATTAGTTTGAGACTAATTTACCTTGCAAAATAAAAGACAATCATCTGCAAATAATAAATGGTTAATTTTAGGTGCTGATCTAGAAATTTTGATACATGTGATTTGCTTTTTATTTTCATGGTGATACAGCTGTCTTGAGAAAGCTTCCATAGCAAGAATGAATAAGTATGGAGAAAGGGGATCTCCTTGTTTGATTCCCCATCAGGGTTTGAAAGAAGAAGAAGGAGAGCCATTGATCATAATCTCCACAGAAGTTGTACTGATGCATTGTAACACAAGATGACAAAATTTCTCATAAAAGCCAAATTTCCTTAGCACTTCAATTAGGAAAAACCATTCCATCCTATCAAAAGCCTTAGACATGTCCATTTTTAGAGCTAGATGGCCTGTTCTTCCCTTCTTTTTCTTCATGGCTTTAACCAATTCTTGAACCAACATGTGTTTTAAGAGATCAACCTCCCTGGTACATAAGTTGATTCCATAGGAAAAATGATATCAACCTTATGTTTTCTGAGTCTGAGATCAATAATTTATGAGATCAATTTATATGTTGTATTGCATAAAGCTATTGGCATGTAATCTTCTGGTTTATGAGCTCCGGTGATTTTTGGAATTAAATAAATTATTGTGTTTTTGATCTTCTTGAGCAAATAACCTGAGTTGAAGAAAGCTTTAACCATTTTACAAACATCATTTGCTACAAGGTGCCATTGAGTATGATAAAAACCTGGTGGGAATCCATCAGGTATGTTAGAGCACTGCTCGGTCGAACTCGCAAGCGTTGATATCTAAGGCTTGTTGTTAAGTTTAGTTGCCAAAACTATAAGTCTTGATTTCTAGTCTACTTATAGCTAAGTCTCGGACTAGGATAGAAAGTGTAGTTGAGCTCTAGACTCCACGACGTTCATCATACAAAGACGAAGAACTACTCAAGGAACTGGTGGAACTTCATCGAATAAAAAGTATCTGGAGACTTGAACTTATCTATCTCCCAAAAAGTCTATCTACTCTATCTCCTATCTTGAGACAAAAGTCGTATTACTATATAGACTTCGATTATACACATTTGCTATTTCAAGCCGAGTTTATCTCGCTTTAGAAATATGTGTTGGTAAGCTTTCGCTTTGGCCAAGTTCATCTTTACAAGTGACGAAAGTCATGTTGATTATTTCAATATCTTGAAAATTGCTTTGATGAAAAATAGTGTGTGAATAACCTCTATTTAACATCCTCTAAGAATGTTTCAATGATTGAAATAAAGAGTTTAGAACATGTAACCATCTTTGGATATAAGCATATAATGTGTTCGCGTATTATTATATAAGTCCAAAACCGGGAACCAAATGTATGCATACTTGTGTGTGTACTAAATGGTTGATGGAGACTGGGTAAGTATGCGTACCCGTACGCATACTGACAGAAGTTCACGTCCGTGAATTTCTGCTGAGTTTGGAAACCAAAACAAACTCAAATCCGGTTACTTAAGTACGCATACTTAAGTGTGTTACTTTCTAAAATTGGTTTATTCGTGAACTTAAATTTATATAAACTAAGGAATGCATATTTCCAAATCGTGGCTATAAAGTTCATGAATCGATTCGAGTGAATCAAAACCGATTTTGCTTCGATTGTGTTTTGTATACTTCTATGAGATCTAAGCAATTGAACAACTTTTGAACTAGTTCATTTGAGTCATTTGAACTAGTTATGGTGAAGATGAATATGGTTGATATGAAAGTGCTCATATGGCTAACCATTTGGTTAACTACTATTGAACCAACGAATTGTACACATTTAGGTACGGTTACACAAACCTAAATGACGTATATTTTATTTGTGTATAACAAGATAAGTTCGATCTAACTGTTGAAAGATATTAGCTTGAATCTAATCAGGTTTTCATATAACGGTGAATATTTAATGCTTTGTTACCAAGGTAACTTAGATTGCAAACCCTGATTTGGAGACTATATAAAGGAGAACTCTAGCAACTGGGAAAATTAATCCCCACACCTCCTGTGTAATACTAGTTGTATAAGCGAGATTCGATTCTCCTTTAACCTTAGGTTTCTGCCGAGACCCTGTAGGTTAACGACTTGAAGACTTCATTGTGATTGTAAAGCCAGACTCAACTATTTTCTCTGTAGTTGCGTGATCTGATCTTGTTGTTTCTATTGTATTGAGTACAAATGTAAAATTGGCTCGAGATTAATTTCTCCGATATGCAAGATAGAAAAGTAATCACAAACATCTTCGTCTCATCGTTTGTGATTCCACAATATCTTGTTTCGCTAGTCGATTAAGATTATTGTGAGGTTATTGATAATTCTAGGATGTTCTTCGGGAATATAAGTCCGGGTTATCGATTGGTTCCTATTAACCTTGATTTATCAAAAGACGGAACAAAAACTTGTAGGTATTTATGTGGGAGACAGATTTATCTATTCTTGTAGACTTTTCTGTGTAAGACATATTTGTTTATTAAAGTCTTCGACTTTGGGTCGTAGCAACTCTTTGTTGTAGGTGAGATCAGCAAAGGGAATCAAGTGTGTAGTATCCTGCTGGGATCAGAGACGTAGGGAGCACAACTGTACCTTGGATCAGTGTGAGATTGATTGGTGTTCAACTATAGTCCAGACCGAAGTTAGTTTGTAGTAGGCTAGTGTCTATAGCGGCTTAATACAGTTTGTGTTCAATCTGGACTAGATCCCGGGGTTTTTCTGCATGTGCGGTTTCCTCGTTATCAAAACTTCTGGTGTCTGTGTTATTTCTTTTCCGTATTATATTTTGTTATATAATAGAAATATCACAGGTTGTGCGTTGAATCAATCAATTGGGAAATCCGACCTTTGGTTGTTGATTGAAATTTATTGATACTTGAACATTGGTCTTTGGTACCGTTCAAGTTAATTTCTCTTGTATTCAATTAGACTCGCAGATTTCTATTTGCTTGAGTAGGGATTGAATCGAGAAATTGAGATATAACTCTTTGATATACTTTTTATTAAGATTGAGTCTAACTATCTAGTTGATTCTCTTAAAAGTATATTGGAGTTAGTCCATACAGATTGCTAAGCGAATTATTAGGTGAGGTTGTTGTACCCCCACTTTGTCAATTGGTATCAGAGCAGGCAAACACGTTTAAGACCTTATAAGTCTGTGTTTGTAGCGATCTGACTCTATGGACAGAAGTGTTATCTCTATAAATGTACCACCAGTCTTCGATGGTTCAAATTACTTATGGTGGAAAATTGTTATGCGTGCCTTTCTTCAAGCGAGTGATTTTCAATCATGGCTATGATGAGATACTTGCTTCAAAGATATAATGCTCCCGTTGTGGCAGTAGGAGATGCAAGATATTGGTGCATATGACACTGCTGAGATACTTGCTGGAAAGCAAAATTCAAGCGGTTTGAATGCCATCATACATGCCATTACCCCGGATCTTCAGCACCATGTGACTACGTGCACTCGGTCTAAAGATGCTTAGGATATCTTAGAAACCGTATTTGAAAGGAATACCAGTGAAAAGGAAGCCAAGCTTCAAAACCTAAATTCATATTGGGAAAACCTTCGTATGGCATATGAAGATTCATTTGATGAGTTTAATCACAAAGTGTATGAAATTATTAATGCATCTTTTGCATTGGGTAAGACTATTCCTGAAAAGGACATTGTGATGAAAATTCTCAGATCGCTGCCATCTAGATACGATTCTAAGAAGCATGCCATCGTTGAAGGAAATAACCTTAATGATCTTTCCATAAATACTCTAATTGGAAAGTTAAAGATTCTTGATCTTAATCAAAACACAGTCAGAACATCTGCGTTCAATGCTGTGACCAATACAAATGAATCTTCTAACTTGTCTTGGGTTGATGAATGTTGTTCCAATCACGTTGATTTTGATAAATCACTGATAACAGAAAAGATCAAGGATTCTGTAAGAAGAAGTAAAGGATGTGATAAACATCTCTCTCCAGTTAATGCTTCAGATGATTCAATACAAGAAAAATCTTTACTGAGTGTCAACTTCTTGGATGCGTCTGATATGTGCAATGAACCTTCAGCTCTTGCAGTAGAAACTTCCACCTACTAAATTTTTTAATTCAGAGCTTGAGTCCGACACAAAGATTTGTGAATTCTTGAATAAAAGTAGAGAAATTTACCAAGAAAATCTTCAACTAAAGGCTTCATTGAAGAAACTTGAATCATCGCTCCAGGTGAAAAATCTTGAGATAGATTGTCTCAATGATGAGTTTTCCAGAACCGTGTTACTAAAGGAAAAAGAGATCAATACTCTTAAGAATGACCTGCAAAGGTTATCCGGAAGTTCTGGCAAAATTTCAGCGATGTTGTTTGGTCAGAAGTCCTTTGGAAACACAAATGGTTTGGGGTTTAAAAGCAAAACTGTAAACACAAACAAATCTCTTGCTGGAAGAGTGAACGCTGAAGGTTGTGATAAACAGAAGATAATTCAACAAAACAAAGAATCTTTATTGATTTGTTCGTTTTGTGGAAATGCAAATCATGTTCATAGTATGTGTTGGAGATTCAAGAGGAACAACAAAAGAATTGCCAAACTTCAGGAGAACATGCAGAGGATGAATCTGGCGTTGGATGACCAACAAGATTTTCATAAAAAATCCAGAAATTCCAGATTCAGACGAGGTAAGAAGTCTGTTTATACAACAAACCTTGATAAGCCACTAAGTGGTAAAAAATGTGAGCATTCGGGTCACTCCGTCACTGTCTAATATCAGTGACGTCCGCACCCTCATCTTTAACTTGATAAAATGAGGTGTGCATCAAGGTGGCTCAAGTTTTTGTATTTGTGTTTTAATTTTTAATTTTTTTGTTAAGAAAACATTCTCCTAATATTTTAGATAATGGATAATAAACCATGAAAGACTTTTTCAAAGTCTTCTAGGGTTTTTGTGTCCATAAGTCTATTTATAATCATTTGTGATCATGTCCTTCATCTCTTTTCTCCTTGAAAGATACAATTTCATGGCTCCTGTAACTAGAAGTACCACAAAAAGGGATGCAGTCGAAGCAGTTAATGTGTATCTGTGTGAAGGAATCACTTCTTCAAGGAAGAAGAAAGAGAGATCTACAAATGATGGAAAAGGTTCTTCCTCTAACTGCCTCTTGTCAATTTGTCATTTAGATAATAACTTTAGAGGTATGGTGAAAGATTTCATCAACAAACGAAATGATTTAAAATCTCAAATTGTTTCCTCTTTAGAAAAGATAACTCACTATGAACAAATGTTGTCTCTAATCAAAGAACACCTTACGTTAGCTAAGAATAGAACTTAGTGAGTTGACTGATATTTCTGAAGATTTAGAGGAATTGAACGACCCCATAATCAATGGGTTTTTCAATAATGAGAAGGAATTCTCAGTAGATACTCTGAGAAAGCTCTACAATGTCTAGGAAAAAACTTCTTATGAAATTTTATTCTTGCGTTTTTAAGAAGAATAACTAGAGTTTGGAATAGCCATTATTGTGATTACACATAGTTGTGTCCAACGATTTTCATCTTCAATGTTTTTAGATTTATTTGTTTAAATTATAAAGTTTGTTTGGAAGATGATTTTTGCAGTATTAATCTTTATGGTTTTATATATTACAATTTGTTATGGGATATGTGTGTTTGCGTCCGTGAACTATGATTGTCCCATACGTTGTCAAAAGTTAAGTCTTTCATACGTCGATATGCATGTATTGATAAAAGAATGAATGAACTTTTGACAAAAATAAAAGTTAAGCCTTTTATGTCATTATGCAAATATTGATGGAAGAAAGGATGAGCTTTTGTTTACAAAGATTAAGTCTATCGTATGTCATTGTGCAAAAACTGATGGAAGATAGAATGAATCTTTGTTTATTCCGCAGTATTGATTTTCCCTGATCCATATCTTTTATGTATATACTGTGTGGCTCCCTAAGTTCTCTTATGTTGAACATTTCCAATTGGATTAATCATGGGTTCTCTTGTGGTTAATTTAGTTGAGTATTCCGATTGAATTAATCATGGGTTCTGTTGTGGTTAATTTAATTGAGTATTTTGGATACAAATTCATATTCTTATATGATTTGTTGTTGTCCAAAGAAATCCTTCTTTTCTTGTGAAAGTAAGGTCGCTCTTGTTGTTCATTCAGGAATGACATTATATGGGGGAGAGTTCTTATTTGAACTTGTGCTTTATTGCCAAATCTTTGTGGGGAGTGCGGCTGTGGAATATTGTAGGGGTTATCTTGTATCTTTATAAACTCCTTGATGAATGCATTTAGTTTCTGCTATATGATTGCATCTAAAAAATTTATATGTGCTTTCTTTTGGTCATGAAATGTCTCTATGGAAATTTCATTAGGATCCCACTAGTTTTCGTACCTTTGCCAATTTTATTGACAAAAAGGGGGAGAATTAATGTGTAGTTCACACTACAAATACATATGGTTTTCAGATCATTATGTAAGGGGGAGTGGTTTCCATGTGAGATGGAGTATTGACTAAGGGGGAGTGATACATATCACCATAGTATTGTTGTTAAAGTTGTGATACAATTGAACTTTGATGCTGTGTAATAATACTATGACACTGTGTAACAATGATCGAGATCTTTTGTTTTCTCATTGTTATGGCTAAGGATTTTCAACAACGATGATGCTAAACTTACAACCTTTGGAATCATTGGAGTACTTGGAAGTGACGAAGATTTCGAGTAATGTTGAAGAACCAAGGAGATCATGCATGTGAAAGAGAAGCTGCAAAGTTTATTTTTTGTATACCATATGTATTGATAGTTTTGTCACTAAAATTGACAAAGGGGGAGATTGTTAGAGCACTGCTCGGTCGAACTCGCAAGCGTGGCTATCTCAAGCTTGTTGTAAGGTTTAGTTGCCAAAACTATAAGTCTTGATTTCTAGTCTACTTATAGCTAAGTCTCGGACTAGGATAGAAAGTGTAGTTGAGCTCTAGACTCCACGGCATTCATCATACAAAGACGAAGAACTACTCAAGGAACTGGTGGAACTTCATCGAATAAAAAGTATGTGGAGACTTGAACTTATCTATCTCCCAAAAAGTCTATCTACTCTATCTCCTATCTTGAGACAAAAGTCGTATTACTATATAGACTTCGATTATACACATTTGCTATTTCAAGCCGAGTTTATCTCGCTCTCGAAATATGTGTTGGTAAGCTTTCACTTTGGCCAAGTTCATCTTTACAAGTGACGAAAGTCATATTGATTATTTCAATATCTTGAAAATTGCTTTGATGAAAAATAGTGTGTGAATAACCTCTATTTAACATCCTCTAAGAATGTTTCAATGATTGAAATAAAGAGTTTAGAACATGTAACCATCTTTGGATATAAGCATATAATGTGTTCGCGCATTAGTGTACAAGTCAATAACCGGGAACCAAATGTATGCATACTTGTGTGTGTACTAAATGGTTGATGGAGACTGGGTAAGTATGTGTACCCGTACGCATACTGGCGGAAGTTCACGTCCGTGAATTTCTGCTGAGTTTGGAAATCAAAACCAACTCAATCCGGTTACCTAAGTATACGTACCCATACGCATACTGGCAGAAATTTCACGTCCGTGAATTTCTGCTGAGTTTGGAAACCAAAACAAACTCAAATCCGGTTACTTAAGTACGCATACTTAAGTGTGTTACTTTCTAAAATTGGTTTATTCATGAACTTAAATTTATATAAACTAAGGAATGCATATTTCCAAATCGTGGCTATAAAGTTCATGAATCGATTCGAGTGAATAAAAACCGATTTTGTTTCGATTGTGTCTATACTTCTATGAGATCTAAGCAATTGAACAACTCTTGAACTAGTTCATTTGAGTCATTTGAACTAGTTATGGTGAAGATGAATATGGTTGATATGACTGCTCATATGGCTAACCATTTGGTTAACTACTGTTGAACCAACGACTTGTACACGTTTAGGTACGGTTACACAAACCTAAATGACGTATATTTCATTTGTGTATAACAAGTTAAGTTCGATCTAACGGTTGAAAGATATTAGCTTGAATCTAATCAGGTTTTCATCTAACGGTGAATATTGAATTCTTTGTTACCAAGGTAACTTAGATTGCAAACCCTGATTTGGAGACTATATAAAGGAGAACTCTAGCAACTGGGAAAGTTAATCCCCACACCTCTTGTGTGATACTAGTTGTATAAGATAGAGTCGATTCTCCTTTAACCTTAGGTTTCTACCGAGACCCTGTAGGTTAACGACTTGAAGACTTCATTGGGATTGTGAAGCCAGACTCAACTATTTTCTATGTAGTTGGGTGATCTGATCTTGTTGTTTCTATCTTATTGAATACAATTGTAAAATTGGCTCGAGATTAATTTCTCCAATATGCAAGATAGAAAAGTAATCACAAACTTCTTCGTCTCATCGTTTGTGATTCCACAATATCTTGTTTCGCTAGTCGATTAAGATTATTGTGAGGTGATTGATAATTCTAGGTTGTTCTTCTAGAATATAAGTCCGGGTTATCGATTGGTTCTTGTTCACCTTGATTTATCAAAAGACGGAACAAAAACTTGTAGGTATTTCTGTGGGAGACAAATTTATCTATTCTTGTAGACTTTTCTGTGTGAGACAGATTTGTTTATTAAAATCTTCGACTTTGGGTCGTAGCAACTCTTAGTTGTGGGTGAGATCAGCTAAGGGAATCAAGTGCGTAGTATCCTTCTGGGATCAGAGACGTAAGGAGCACAACTGTACCTTGGATCAGTGTGAGATTGATTGGGGTTCAACTACAGTCCAGACCGAAGTTAGTTTGTAGTAGGCTAGTGTCTATAGCATCTTAATACAGTATGTGTTCTATTTGGACTCGATCTTGGGGTTTTTCTGCATGTGCGGTTTCCTCGTTGAAAAAACTTCTGGTGTTTGTGTTATTTCTTTTCCGCATTGTATTTTGTTATATGATAGAAATATCACAGGTTGTGCGTTGAATCAATCAATTGGGAAATCCGACCTTTGGTTGTTGATTAAAATTAATTGATACTTGAACATTGGTCTTTGGTACCGTTCAAGTTAATTGCTCTTGTATTCAATTAGACTCGCAGATTTCTATTTGCTTGAGTAAGGATTGAATCGAGAAATTGAGATATAACTCTTTTATATACTTTTTATTAAGATTGAGTCTAACTGTCTAGTTGGTTCTCTTAAAAGTATATTGGAGTTAGTCCATACAAATTGCTAAGCGAATTATTGGGTGTGGTTGTTGTACCCCCACTTTTTCAAGGTCCTAGAGAGGTCCAAGGCTGCATAGACATAAGAGCTCTATGAATTTCATCATCATCTGGAGTTCTTATAAGATCTTCATTATCTTGGTCTTATATACATGAAGGAATGCATTGAATAAACTGAGAAGAATCAGCTGGTTGAGAAGTAATTCCAATATTTTTGAAATGACAAATCAAAATATTCTCAATAGAATCCCTATCTTGGCACCAAGATCATCTGGAGCTTGAAGAGAGCCTATCGTATTCCTAATTCTTCTGTGATTAGCTCTTATGTGGAAGTATTTGGAATTCCTATCCATATCATTATAAAAATGGTCTTTGGATTTTTGAATATTAGAGCTAGCTTGAATATCATTAAGGCTATCAATTTGTTTTCCAACTTCATAACTTCTTCAGTATTGTTACCCTGAATATCTTGAGCTTGCAATTGAGAAAGATTTTCTTGAAGCTGAGTAATTCTTGATTGAATATGCCCAAAAGTAGATTTACTCCATTTAGAATTAAAAAAAATCTTGTATTAGAAAGCATATCAGATAAGAGGTAAGCTGCAGATCCTGAAAGATTAGTTTTCCAAGCATTTATGATTTCATTTTTACAAACATCATGTTGCAACAAGTGTTCAAAAAATTTCCAACATTTACCTGAGTTACTAGACTTATTATACATGGATAGAAGAATAGGAGCATGGTCTGAACCTTTTTGAGGTAGATGAATGAGTCTAGCTTCAGGGTATTTAAGGAACCAATCACTATTAACAAATGCTCTATCAAGTCTAGATTTAGTTTTTCCAGTGCCATGGCTGTTACTAGTCTAGGTAAAAGGATTTCCACTATAACCTATATCATGTAAGTCTGAATCTCTAATGTATTTTAAAACTTCAGAAGCAGTAGGTTCAGTGTTTGTATTTCTTTCAGAAGCATTCATAGTAATATTCAAATCTCCTATGAGAACCCAAGGAATATGAACTGAGGAACTTAAATCCTTAATGTAATCCCATTGACTAGGTTGGTCATTTTTGTAAGAGGTACCATAAACACATGAAAGAAACCATTCTCCTTTACTAGGGTTGTTTTTAACTAAGGCATGAAACATATTGCTAGTGGAATTTAACACTTCTAAAGATAAGCCATCTTTCCAAAGAAGAAGAATACCTCCAGCCTGACCATGAGAATGAACAAAGTATTTGGTTGGCATTTTAAGGAAACTTGTGAGGTTAAGAATTCTGTCATCATTAATTTTGGTCTCACACAAAAAAATAATATCAGGAGAGTGAATATTATTTAAGTGAAGCAAGTGATCTCTAGCATCTTTCCCCAGGAAGCCATGACAATTCCAACTGATGATTTTCATTGATAAGAAAAGATGGTAGAACTTTAACTTGATACTCAAGTTATTATTATAGTTGTGAACGGAAGCAAAACATGTAGAATGTAAAATAGTAAAAGAATAAACGCATAGGTTATAATAAATGTTGGCGCTAGAATTAAATGTACGTAAGAATTTAAGAGATCAAGTGTAGAATGGGTTACCAGATTGTTTGAAGCCTCATTCATCTCATGGGGGTTCTCTCCTTCTCCGGCATCTTCTTCTTCGATGAGATCATCATGTTCTATATCATCATTTCCATTGGAGGATTGAAGTTTCCCAGTATTACTTTCCACGATATCTTAATTGGAATCCTTTTTTCTAGATCTTTTATTGTTTCTTATTTCACCCTCCTCAGTCTAATCTTATTTTATAGCCTCTTCCTCCATTTTCTTGCGATTAGCTTCACAGATTCTCTCCAACAGAAGATCAATATCATCACAAACCTCTACTCCATAGGAAGTTGTGAGTTAATGAAGATAGTTGATATATTGTTTATTAGTGAACCTTCTAATCATCAAGTCATGGGATACATTGGGACATTCCTCTTCATTATAATCAATGACATAACAGTTAGGACAAAGATTATAAGGTTGCCTCTCCAAGTGAAATCTGATCCAAGTAACTCCACCAGCAGCGGTGTTCCACCATCCTCCCCTATGAAGTGGTTTTGATAGATCAATTTTGATTCTAGCATTGATAGTGGTTCCAAAAGTTGGTCTGCAATCTTCAGGGTCTGTAGAGATTTTCTAACCTAACTCTTCAATGGATTCTTTCACAACTTCAACAGAGTGATGTTCTGGTAAAGTATTTTTGAATTGGAGGTCCCATTTTTGATATTTGAAAACCCAGTTTTTGGCTGGAATACCAGCATCATATTTTTGTAAGTTTAGGCGACTTTTATTATATTCCATGGACCTTTTTTAATAATATCATTCATTACTTCTACAGTGAAAAACTTGAACAAGAATAAGTTCCTATCAATAGCACGTACATCCTTGACTCTGAATCGATTCCATAGTATGATAACCCCTTTTCTTACTGTATCCATCTCAACAGGATCTTTTGAGAAAAGTTTTCCAATCAAAGTAGTATCCCATTCATCTAAAGCTTTGGTAATAGTAGACTTAGTACTAACAACTCTTCTTAAGTTTCTAGCACCAATATCACGAATCTGAGAAATTGCGTTTTCCCAATGATTGCTGAGATTTGAGAATTTGATGAAGAAGCCATTTTCCCTTGAATTTGAGAGATAGGGTTTGAAGGTAATCCTTGATGCAACTCTTCACCAAAATATGTATAGCTATTATAACTATAAGTAGTTGTAATCGGATAATTTTGTTCCCCTAAATAAGCTGAGAAAAATATTTTTATATGAATGAAGTATTGTTTAGTGATTCGAGATTTAAATTTAAATGGAGTGAGTTTCGGCTTGAGACTTGCTAGCCAACAGTTACGTGTCTTGAAAGAGGGAAAGTTTGAAGTTTTGAATTTTGAAAAATCTGGATCTATGAATAGTTGCTGAATCGGAACACGAATCGGGAGAACCTTGAAGTTTTTGTTTAAATCATACACATGATATAGAAAGTAATACTGGTACATACTGTAATAATCCATCCTTGACAATCTTTCTGGCAATACTGCATCATACTGTGTTGACGATACTTGACTCGTTGATCTCAAGTTCATAAGAAGAATGAGAATAATTTAGACTGGAGTCCAAAAATGAATGCCCCCCATGATTTGATGAATATATGAGGCCCTACAAGATTTAGCAATCCATAAGCAAAATAAGGAAAAACCAAGTAAAGAAGAAAGACTAGAGAAAAGAAAAACAGGAGAAGAAAATTCCTAAAAAAACAAGAAACCTAAAGAGACTATAGTTCTAACTTAAAGTTTGAAGAATCAAAACTTCAAAAGGATCACATTATAGAGAAACAAAATTTTGATCATGATATTTAGAAACTGTGTAAAGAAAACATGAAAGGTTAAGTCGAAAAGGAGAAAAAAGATATTCACTGAGTTAACTCAGTGGTCGCCCGATTCGCAAAGCCCCTTCCTGAATAACTAATTAAACTTCCGATCTAATGAAACAAATATTTATGAGTGATTTTTAGATTTATTTGGAGTGCACGCTAGATTGATCTATTGATGGTTTTATTCCTAGTAGAAGTTAGGAGATAAGTAATCGTCGAATAACTCTCTACACAAGTACAAATAGCGAGAGCTTACACAGGGATTATGTGGAGCAATCGTGTGTAAAAACAACACCAACAAGTAAACCTTGAGTTAAGAGTTTAACTACTGGGATTAACCTAATTCACAAAGCTTAAAGCGTTCGATTGGATTACACCTTTAGTGAGCTACTACTTGGTGGTTCGTTTGGATAGAATCTGATATTGGAGAGCTTCTGTATCGGTGGTAAAAGGAGTTTTGAGGATAACACTGAGCTAGCTGCTATTCTACGGTTGGTAATGAATGGTTCTATATAACGAAAGATAGATAAGTATTCTAATCCAGTTAACGCTTGGTAACGGCGAAGGATTCCTTGATCATCTATTTTCTTTATATTTATCTTACAACCAATCCCCCTTTGTTATTTACTTTATTTTGCTGATACAAATAACATATCAATTACACAGCTCTCTGTGGGAACGATATTTACTACCGCTATATTACTAGTTAATTAGTGGGAAATATCTTGATTAATTTGTTGCACTTATGACACACATCAAATTTTGGTGCCGCTGCCGGGGAACAGTTGCCAATTGATTTGTTATTTGTCTAGCTTGCTTTTATTTTTGTTTTTATTTTCTCTTTCTTGTGAGTCATCATGTTTCCTTACGGAAACAACATGTACAGAGCACAAGATTACACATACAACAATGGTAATCAATATGGTTTTCAATCTCATTCATATGACAACTACCAACCATCATATGGGTATAATCAAAGACAATCTTTTGGATATTATTAATATCCCTAGGAACCTCACGGATATTCTCATACATGTCAATAACCTTATGACGGGCATGTAAGTGAACAATCACTAGGATGAAAGGATAGTTATATTTCTAATCAGTTGTTTTCTAGTAATGCGCAGACGGCAAAGAATTTTGAACTTAAAAATTATGGTAGTGTAACCAAACCCGCTCATATTTCTCCCATTCAAAGGGAAGAGTTACGGTCTAGGTACTCTATTGTGAGTAATGGTGGAGAACGTGTAAACATCAGAAAACTCTATAAGATATACAATCAACTGGAAGAAGATGGAGCATCAGAAGAGACTCTTCATAAAATTGATAGAGCCATACGAACCAAACTTCAACGCCGTTGGGATATTGAAGACGATGAGATTGACGAAGATTCTGATGAAGATAAGCAACCTTTGGAAAGTCGTTTCAATAATGATACAATTATTCCAACTCCGGATCATAATAACGATGACTCGCCTATTCAAAAGGAGGAGATTGGGTATGACATATCTATTGTTATAAATGGTGTAACGTACTTTAAAAAAAATACCTCACTTAGGATTAGAGTTATGTGCTTCCAAAATTTTAACGGATTATTTTACTTCATAGTATCCACCACTTGATGTGTTTGATTCGAGTACTGTGCAGGTTCACTAAGAAGAACCTTTTGAAGTTCCCGAATTTTATGTTCTCTATCCACTTCCAAGTGTAGAAAGAACTAAGTGAGCTGGAAACTTCAATATAGTGATAGCTTCAATATTTATATCTTATGCTAATGTTTTTGTGAAGATGTTATTTGAACTGCAAAGTATTATTTGGAAGGATTACCAAATTTTCAGATTACTGGTGTACGGATGATAACAATAACGTCGGGATGATGACGTTAAACCAGGCGTTACATGGGAGGAAATCCATCGGTTTTGTATCTCTATCCCTTTTATTTTTAGTTTTATTAGTTTTGCGTATCATATTTTTCATTCCCATCTTAGATTTTACAAAGTCCTATATCTACAATGAAAGTGTTGACGAACAATATTGACCAAAACAGCTCTCGAGACTCCATACAGAGTCCGAATTGAGTGGTTAACCCCAACTTTCAAAGAGGACAGACTCACCTTTCTTTTCCAAAAATAAAATTTTAATTTGGAGTCTATTAAGATTGAGCGATAGGCCTG
Source organism: Papaver atlanticum (assembly GCA_023531105.1). Classification (NCBI taxonomy): domain Eukaryota; kingdom Viridiplantae; phylum Streptophyta; class Magnoliopsida; order Ranunculales; family Papaveraceae; genus Papaver; species Papaver atlanticum. The sequence goes on from JAJJMB010012240.1 coordinate 367,452, forward strand.
GACGTTTGAGTTTCACTATTTTTACAGAATTTTCAGATTGCATGTCTGTCAGTCTGAAGGCCATAATTTTTGGACCGTTTATCGAAACACTGTTCCCTTTTGAAACCTCTTAGAAAAGACGTAGGCGAACAACTTTCGTTTAGGATGTCTTTCCTAGTTCCCTACCCATTTGTACAGTTTTTAAGTTTTTCCAGGCTGTTACGTCAGAAATCAGAATTTTCGGTTTTGAACATTGAAGACAATGTTGAGTTTAAGTGTGCGGGAGAGCATGTTTGGATATTATATTAGTATTAACATATATATATATATATATATTTATATTTATATACCAAAAAAAAAAACTCTTTGATTTCTTGCATACTTGAGAATTCATCTTTTGGAGTTAATTATGAGCTATTTAGGATGACACTGAACCTTTTTAGGTTGAAACAGTTCTTACGGCTAACCTTGATTCCCACTTTATCGTTCTACAATCCTTAATTATATATACGTTCATAATTGAATGCGAAACTCAGATATCATGGTAGTCGTTAGAAGATTTTCTCGTAATCTATGATTCCTGAATCACTTTCTTTTTATTTTTGCATTTATATGTTTCTCTAAGTGATTTGGTGGGTGTTGATGGTGGTTTTTAGTATAGGGCGAAAACTGTAAAAGTCTGTCTACCTGACCCGGCATCAGAAGTAGTAGACCTTGATATGTCTATATTCCGCAAGGAATTCGAAGAATATATCAAAATCTGATGAGTGCTTATGTCTCTCTTCATATTATATTGAAACTCAAGCTCCTAGATGAATTGTTCACTAGTATAGAGCCTAATGAGTATTTAAGCTCCTAGCTGCATTACTCACTAATGCTGGAGCCTGCTGAGTATCTATTATATGCCATGTTCCCCAGCCGAACTCTTGATGTTGACATGACATGACAATTAATGTTCGCTCGTAGCTGAGTAGCATGAATTTCCCGAAGTGTCAGATTAAGATGTGCGTAGAAGTACTCAATCAGAGGCACACAAAGTCATGCTGCCATCTGAGATAAAATTAGTGATTTTTTTTTAATGCGCAAAATTCACCAAATTAATTGATTTTGTGGCAGTTCACAAAATTCAATTTTTGTAACTTAATTTTATCAATTTGCAAAAATTAGGTTTTTGCGGCCTAAGCAATATCTCGAACCATATTGGTCGAGACCAAACCTAGGCAAACTAGGAAATTAATCCATCATGGAGCTAGTAGGAGCAAAATCATATTAAGAATTGGAAAACAAAAAGGAACTGCAGCAAATAAAAGCAGTAGCAAAAAGAGGCACGGACACTTGGCCGGCCGGTTTGCCCTAGCAGGCGCTGCCCGTGGCCGACCGGACACGCCCCATATTACTGCTTGCTGGCCCCTCTTTCCCATCAACCAATCAAATCGCTACAAAAGCGCCGCCCACACTTTTAATTAAAGTTAGAAGTTGGATGGTCGACACATCTAATTCCTTAAGGAATCTAATTTAGGCTGCCCACGCCAGTCTCAAAACGATCACAGCCGCACGATTTCACCGGCTGATTAATTACACTTAGCCACCTCCTGGCGTGGCCAAACGAGCTTCACAACGTCCACCGGTGGGCCCACTTCCTTCCCAGCCAATCGTAACTAATCTAGCCCGCAGGTGGCATCCCCGATCGCTAGCCATAAGAAGGCTAGTTGCGCCATTGAGAAAAGGGTTTAACAGGCTAAGACCGGCCGTGACAGTCTCAAATTCATCACGTCCGTCGAACTTAGCCAGCCTAGTTGGATGGCTTAGATTTTGTTTCAGGCAACCAATGAGGTGCCACTATGCTCACCGGCGGCTCGCCTTCAGCCCTGGCCGATCGATCCCTCCCAACCTGCAAGCAGCACATCAAATTGATTAGCCCAAAGAAGGTTGGCCGCGCAGCGTTCAAAACCCAAATTGATGTTAGTGGCAGCATATTACTATCGCAAAACGATCTCGGTCGTCAAACTTGGCTAGCCAAGTCGACAGGCCCAGATCCGATTTTAGCCGGCCAATGAAGTGTCATCATGCACGCCGACGGCCTGCCTGCAACCCTGGCCAATCGACTTGCTCAAGCCAGCAACTAGCGCCTCAAATCAATTAGCCCAAATTAGGTTGTCCACGCGGCTTAAAAAACCCTAAATTGAATCAACGCAATATGCAAATGCCTCAAATTATCTCGGTCGTCCAACTTCGCTAGCCGAATTGACTTGCCTAGATATAATATTAGGCGACCAATAAGATGTCGTCGTGATCACCAGTCATCCCTCTTCCATGAGGAACGATCGGCCAAGCCGCGACTTTCTTATATGGCTCCCAAACGGTTGCACAAAGGTGGATAGTCGCGCTGCCTACAGGAATTTTAATAAATTCAACGACAACCATTAACTGTCGCAAATCATCTCAGCCACTCAACTTGGCTAGCCAATTTAACCAGCCTAGATCTAACTTGGGCCGACCGATAGGATGTTAGAATGGCTACCAGCACCCACTCTCCCATAGGGATCGACCGGCCTACCTTTGGCATGAGTGCATAGCTCCTAGCAGCTCCCTGAAAACGGCTGGTCATGCTCTTTTTAAGACATTAAGCTCCGCGACTAACTTGTACGAGCTTTACACAACGATGCTTCATGAGCATCGATTATTTTGAACTGCTTGTTTAAAAATGATGCTTTATATGCATCGATTATAAACGATGTTCTATCAGCATCGATTTCACAAATAATTTAATTATTTGACCTAAAAGCATTATATGCTGCCTTGCCTGTTGCATATACTTTTCTACAAAAATACTCGAGACATCAAACATGTCATAAACTGGGGGATGCTCACCGGGATATTGGTCTGGTGGTTTACATCGGGCGGCGTGCAACACGCCCATTACGAGAAAGTGTCAGGAAAGGCGGACGGTTGATAGCGGTAAAAGAGTAGTGGGTGTAAGGCTGACCAGTCTTCCCTCATGATAGAGACGTGATGGTCACCGCTTTTACACAATCCCACTTCTCCACTACTTAACTGTCTCCACTTTCTATGAGATCAGGTGCGCTCAATCATGACTTGTATAAATAGGTTTTCAACCTATTTCGACACAAGACAACGGTTATTAACACGAGTATCCATAAAACACCAAGAACTTATAGCTTACATTCCGCAAGCAAGTTCTACATTCTGATACAAGTCATAAACAGCTATACCTTCAGAGTTAACCATTCTGATCTCAAACACTTTCTTCTCTTCCCTCCCTAAGATCAACCCTTCTCCTTCAGTTTGTGACCGAAGCAAGACTGGAATGGCCATTTCTTGGTTTAGGCCAGGATTGTACAGATTAATCTCTCGAATCTAAAGTGCTCCCGTGCAGTGTATTTGTTTAGGGTTTAGATTCGTTTCTCGGCGGCACACCCAAATTTACCATTTCCAGCAGAATCACCCCAAAACAGTGGGACCCTAGTATTTCCATGGTGTTGTAGCAAGGATAAACCATTGGTTGAGTTTATAAAAGCCCCATAGACAATTGTCTCCTACACTCAGACGAGTAAGCCATAAATATATATATATAAGGTTCGTCTTCATATATCGACATTTAATAACAAAGAGAAGGTTCTCCCTGTCTCTGTCGCTGAAACAAGCGTGGAATGCAGGATCCATGGGAAATAATCATGTAGTCGATGAAATAAGTGAAACCTATCATCATTATTTAGCAAGTCAAAAAGACTCGATGAGGTTCTCGACACTTGAAGAGTAGTATGTGTGCGTTTTCCTTGTCTCCATCGCCTAAATAAGCGTGTAACGCAGAATTCATGGGAACTATCACATATTTGCTGAAAGGAAACATGAGCTTAAAGTATCCAAACATGTTGTCGAGTTAAATGGGTGTTTATCTCAACTATTGTGCTAAATATATATAAAAATCCTTTGACAACATTCATACAAGTATTGTGGGTAACATCGTCCAATGTATGTGGGATGTTTGTAGAGTTATGTAATCAGGTTGAATGTCACACATAAGCAATTACTTATGTGTGATGATTTAAATGTATGTAGGATGTTTTTAGCTAAAGAACTTATGCAGGCTAATTATTTGGCTTTCTGCTTTATGTATGTCCTTAGTAGTTCTTCCAAGGCGATAAATTGGAGTAGGTTTTGAGCGTATACCTCTTGTAAACCCTCACGAGACTATAACTCGTCCACTAGGGACACCTAGGGGTTTAAAGGAATATTGCATTAGCTAAGTGTAACCGTATTCTCATCGAAAGGGAGTTGTTGTATTTAGATTAGTTTGATTTAGTTTGACCGAGGACTAGCAAAAGCTAAGTGTGTGAAAATTTGATAAGTGCATTATTCATATGATTTTAGTGTCCATTCCATACTTGTTTTAGCTATTATTCTTGCATATTTTCGTATTATTACTCTTGTTTTCTATTATTTACATCGATTAGGTGAATCATCCAAAAAAGGAGCTACAAAGTGCTAAAAAGAGCTAAGAATAGTAGTATTCCAAGTATCCAAGTGCCCAAGTCGAAGAGAAGTGGAAGAAGTGAGACGAAACAGAGCAAAGATGCTCAAAATCAAGAGACGGGAAAAAGACCAAGATTAAATCATTCAAACTCAAGATTTCTCATCACCGTCTTGAATAGAATTTAATTACAAAGATGATGCAAAAAGAATGAGGTTATTCCGAGTTCGGACGAAGAAGTTATGGGAAAAATAAGTTTATCGAATACCGAAAACAATAGTGTTTGCATACCGGTACGTGAACCATAATTTCGTGGACTAAATAGTTTGCATACTGGTTTGCATACCAAAAAGTTCTAAACACTTTCTTAAAGGAGGGTATTCGTACATGGTACGTGTACCATGAAGGACAAAGTCCACAAACCGTTTTTAGGGTTTTCCTTACTACTCCCTCTGTCCTAAAATTTATGTCCTCTATTCTATTTTCGTTAGTCTCCTAAAATACTGGCCAACTTCTGTTTATACTCATATTTTTTATTCAAACTCTCAAATATACCCTTCAGTTTTTTATAATTATGAAATTATTTTTAAATATAACCAATCTAAATCTTAAATGATATATTCCTCGATAGGAAACAAATCAACTAAATCAATCTATAAAGATTTTTATTTTTATCTTCTATTTAAACATTTTTATAAATAACAAAATTACCAAATATGTATTTTTCTTACATACTTCATAATTCATATACTCCTTTTAATTTTGGTAATAACATAGCATTTAATAGGGGTAGTTTTGTACACTCCTCCAATCTCTTTAATATCTTGACTTAGTCAAAGCGGACTAATAATTTAGGACGGAGGGAGTACTTTTTAGGTCTGTTTCCGGAACCGACTAGGATACTTGAATGCCAGGCAATGTAAACCTATATAAATAGGTATTAGGCCTTTCAAAGAAGAGGGAGATTCAATTGATAAGTGCATATTACACATATATTTAGTGTCAATTACATGCTAGTAATTGCTTATATTCTTCCAAATTATTGTATACTATTGTTTTCTCTTACTTGTGTTTCATTAGGTGAATCATCCAAAAGAAGTGAATTTGTACTTAATTGTGCAAGGAAATAAGTTAGTTATGAGCGGAGAAGGGCCAAATACCAAGTAAAACTCGTTCGAATCCATAAGTGCTTGCTGTCATCATGACGAGAACAAAAAGACGAAGCCAACGGCGAAAGAATGTAGTCGATCCGACGTCATATGAAGAATCTACAAGCATTTGAAGCAAGCCGAAGTTGTCGAAAAGTAAAGAAGAACATAATTTTTATAGGCACCCGGCTGCATTACTCAAGGCAACCACATAACAGGAATTGAACTGTCAGTCTACTGAGACTGACAGTTGAATTGCTATGTTAAAGACACCTGCATTATTGTTGAGAGCACCACTGCCTTCTCCAATTTGAACATAAAACCAATTCAGGAATATGACGCTGTATTGAGAAGACATAACGTCGTTAGACAATCTCCTTCTTGTTTGATTTCATTTCACAGTAATTTTGATTTTCAATTACAGACACAGGACAGACAGACTGAGATATTTAAACACACTAAAACTGTGACAGGTTTAGTCGGTAGATAACATACACAAAGACTGGCACCTGACATTTAACGCGTGCGCACGCACACACCCTACACATGTATCCACATATACATTTCACACAACTACATCATGGTTTCCTAACACCACCACCACCACCACCCCCCCCACCCCACCCCCCCACACAAGTTCAGGGTCTAGACAAACCAGTGACACTGAGCTTGAGCCTAAGAATGGAGAAGCGAGTTGTAGACAAAGATTTAGTAAATATGTCAGCTATTTGATCATGTGTAGATAGAAAGCGCACATCCAAAGCCTTGGTAGCAACCAATTCACGCACATAATGAAAGGAAATTTCAATGTGTTCCATTATGTTATGAAAAACTAGATTTGTTGTCAGGTAAGTTGCTCCCATGTTGTCAGACCACAAAACTGGTACTCTTGGAATGCAGAAATGTAATTCAGCAAGAAGAGACTGAACCCAGACAATTTCAGAAGTGGCATCAGCTAAAGCACGGTACTCTGCCTCTGTGCTAGACCTGAAGACAGTTTTCTGCTTCCTAGAGCACCAAGAAATTAAGTTGGGACCAAGAAAATAGCCATTCCACCTGTGGATCTCCTATCAGACATGTCACCTGCCCAGTCAACATCTGAATAAGCTTGCAATTGCAGAACTGAAGCCCTTTTAAACTATAAACCAAATGACAATGTACCATGCAAATATCTTAAAATTCTCTTGACAGCTGACCAGTGTGCATTAGATGGATGCAATGTTGCACGGACACGCCAATTTAGGCCACGTAACTGTGGCGGACACTTCTTGGACACAGACACGGTTCCGACACGGCTTGGACACGCCGCGTGAGTGTCCCGTGTTTTATGGGTTTCTGACACACAGGGACACTTCCTTGACACGCCAGATAGGATATAAAAATACCAGAAAATATATTAAATTAAATATCATATAAAGAACTAGGGAATGACCCGTGCCGAAACGGCACGGGCTATTTCACATTGTGATCAACTGGGTATGTTCAGTCTTCCACTGTTATTAATATAAAGAAACAAAATATCCATTTATCTCTGGTTTCGATCAAATCCAAAAATGAGAAACAACACCAATTAATAGTTTTTAGACAATATGCAACAACGGAAACATATCTAGACACCCCCTAAACATTCTCTGCTTTCACTCCTTTAATACCCGTACTTAATTTATTTCCACCAGATTTGGCGGTATTACCTTTGGATTACGTCTACTTTTCGTTCGATCTTCAGCTGTTATTTTTCCAACCTCGTCAAATTATTCCAAGTTTTGATCTGAATTTTTTTTCATGTTATCTGCATTGTTCCTTAATTCAATCAATCAGCTAACGTGCCCAGATTCCAGCGAGCAAAATGATAAAATCTAGCATATCTGCTTACTCAGTCCGAACAGACGAATTATTTTCATGCAAGTTCGTCAATATTCCACAGTGCGCCTAATCTTCATCCTCTTCCTGCCCCTGAGATTAAACTAACAGTTAATGAAGCTCTCAGTGAGTCCAGTGACAAAGTTAGACCTATCACGTCAAATGAATTTAGACAAATGCTTTCGCATAGATGAATTATTCACCATCTCAGCAGGGTATATACCTCTTCACTGAGGAAGCAAGGTTTGTATTTTTTTTTAATATGTCTAGCAAGTTATCCTGGCCACACTGAAACATATGTATAAGACCTTAAATATGTCACTATTCCACTATAAATGAGCTGATAGTGACACTAAAATACATAACAATCTGGAATATGTGTGCACAAAGGCTGCATTGTGTGATGTAGACTCCTATAAACATTATATGAAAACATGCAGACCACCTAAAAAATGTGGCAACAATTTAGAAAATAAACTTTTATGGTAACTGATGTTCCAAAAATGCTTCACAAAAGAAACCCCGCATTCCCACCTTAACAGTAAGGCATCCTCTAAAAAAACAAAAATTAACATTCTGTATGCACCTATTTATATACCCTATCGAGACAGGTAATCGATAGCCACTTAAGCCATGACCACCGGAATGGTAGCGGTAATGTAATCCCGTTATTTTGCAGAGTCACAGTTATATACATGTAAACATATTCGGTCAGTAGTGATTCACCTTTAAGTACCAAAGATGGTATAAATTACCTTGTTTACTGGAATAAACGTGTAGCTACATCGGACAATCCAAATCAGCTAACGACAAAGCAAATGGATTAATTAGTCGTGAGCCAGAGATATCCGTCTATAAACCTCTTCCAAAGCATGCAATGGAAGTCACCAAAAGACTTCAAGAAATCTGAACCTGGAATGAATACTCATATTAGTAACTATAAGACAATACAGAACTTCAATCCCACATTGCAAAACCTTTTACATTCGTATCTGAGCGAATTGCTTCAGCGACAACTGAAACTATATTTGATTAGTTTATTTTTTGTTGAGTGGAAACCAAATGAAGACTGTAACAACCAATATCTAATTTTAAAACTCAAACAACTAAACACTACAATTCACATATGCTATATTGTACGGTAGAAAATTATCAGCGATCATGGTATGTTTCTCGATCAGAACAACAGTCAATAAGTTTTATAAGCGCTAGAAACACTTGGATACAAAGGGATGTATCATTTTGGGTTGAAAATTTGAGTTCATAATGTAACTTACCAACTACCAAAAAAAAATGCTCCATGATAACTAAACGAACATTGACATTTTAATATATGACCAACGTTTTACTGTTAACGGGGAGTTCAGGTACCGAAAGTATGTAAATTACACAACCTATAACTAATCCACTGATGTGACTTCAAGGCAGTGTTTGGTAAGAAATGCAAGGATAAAGATGCATTTATATCATCATTAAAGGAAGCCATCATGATATAGATTGGTTTCTCCCTAGGTGATTCATTCCCTACCTAAAATCCCTTTGTGTCATCAGAGGTATGAGGCATAGTAAGAGATATTACACCTAAAGGGCGGCCGAGTCCTAAACAGCATCCTCACAGTAAAGTATCCTCTAAAAAAGAAACCAAAGATGCTATTACTTCATGTAATTTAGTTGGGATAAACAACATCGTCAAAAGATCATGGAATTGGTGGACTTCAATTTCCAATCATGGAATTTATTTTTTTACTTCATGTAAGGTATCCTCTAAAAAAGAAACCAAAGATTAATATGGAAGAACTTAACAATTATCTAGTAGATGTACTGCTCTGACTTCATGGAATTGGTGCACTTGAATTTCCAATCACAATTCTAAATAAACGATTTTAAGGCGCTAGACTTCTCAGTGTGTTTAGTCTTCTTAATTCATAAACATTGTGTTGTTGATCGTTTAGTTGTTAATTCTAGCCTTATAAGACATTTTGGTAGTGGAACAACATTCCATATACTACAGTAGGCTGAGTTATGTTAATTATCAAATAAAACTATGACTGCACCATTTTACTTATGCTATTACACGAAAGCAGGGAGAGCTGTGTGATCGATGGTTATTATATACCGATAATAACTGAAGTTGTCATTGCAAGGGACAGCTTTTGGAAGCAGGACAACACTCCATATACTACAGCCGGTGAAATGACGCTGACATCTTTGGAGAGGTTCGCTGGTAATTCTATTGACCACAAAGATAACAAAAAAATTGAAGATTAGATTGCGTGGCGTGCAATTTCAACTATAACGGACATACTTCATGATTCTCAAAAGTTACTTACTAATATTTCGAATCCTGAAAGACCTGTTTGGAAGCGGGAAGTAGCCGCAGAGACTTCTCTTCTAGCTCTTTGGTGTCAGCATGCTGCAGTTTTAGGTTAAAGAAATGAATGAGGTGTAAAACACCAAACTAATTTAACATCATCCGCACTTCTGTAAAATAAAATAAAAACTGGTCAAAAACTCTCTTTCAGTCACCAAAAACCAAAATAAAAATAATGAAAGGAATCAAGCCTTTTTGAGGTTTAGATGAGGATGACGTGGTGCAACTTTCATTCTTTATCAACTTAAAAGAAAACAAAAACTAAGCTCAGAATTCATATCCAAAAGGTAGAACAGTGAAACAACCAAATTGAAACGCTAAGGCTCGTCCACAATCGACAATTGCTTACTCGAATTGAACAGAAAATATTTATGCTTGAGCTATATGAATATAACACTATTGTACAAACCCTTTGGTGTTCCTCGACCACCATCAAGGATTTAAAAAAAAAATCGAAATGGTTTATGAGTACATACCGGCATCAAGATTCAGGAGCTGCATGGGAAGCAGTTTTGATATGATTTCAGTCTTCCATCTCAGTTCCAAATTAATTAGGCATTGGGTGTTAAACACCTAAACAGTGCATCCTCATCTCTACAAAAGTGAAAAAAACAGAGCTTAAAGCAAAAACAACTGACATTTCCAAAAATAAAATAAAAAATCAAACTGAATTTTCTATAAATTAAAAAACTAAATCCATAACGACTTTTGAAAGCAAACACACAATTTTATGTAACAGAACCAACTCCATTCCCCCACTCACAATCACAGAAAAACAAAAACAAAAAAATCCAACTTCATAAACCACCGTACGGTCCATACCTAACTGAGCTAAAAACGGATGAACAAAACAAATTGAAAATAAACCAATTACTCATCGTACACATTTTTATGATGATTACAGGGTTAACTGAATCAATAAAAAAAATATAGAACCAAAAGCTAAAAAAATCAAATGAGAAATTAAACAAAAAGCTAACCTGATTCATCATGGTGATATCAAGATCTCCAATCTGAAACTGGAACAATCAGCAGATTACAATTCATATATAGATGTTAATTGCCAACCGAATATTGAGAAATAAAAAAACCTCCACAGATTATTCAACCAATAAATAAAACTCAGATATAGAAATATGATAAATCTAGAGATGTTAAATTAAAAATTTAAAAAAGTGAGAAAGCAAGGAGCTTACTTAGAGGAGGTAGAAGTGTGACAGCCATTAAAACCATAGGAATCTGACAGTGGCAGTATTAGGGAAACCAAAAGATGGAAGGCTTTGAGGAGACTGGAATATTAAAACAATTGAGTTTCAGATCAATTCTTTCTTTAGTTAGGATTCTCACTGCTCTTTTTTTTTTTCTTTTCGATCGGCGGTTTCTCACTGCTCTTTCTTTCGTTTTCTAAATCTTTTTAAGTGAGAAGCGTTACTGAAGAAATTGAAGGAGGTACTGAAGGAATAATGAGACTAAGCTGGATAACGTCTTAATTAGAAGGGGAAGATGCCCAACAGTCGCAGGAAAACACAGTAGATCAAACGAAGGGGGAGGACTCGTAACCGCTAGATTAGTGAAAGTCTAGATTTTTATTGGGAGAGAAATCAAAGATCCTAACCGCTAGTTAGAAAAATGGATGTATATGAACCGTTGCGTGACACCCCAAACCCTACGGTTTTATAAGCATTGAAATCATAAAATATCTTCTAAAGTTTATTCGCGTTCCGTGGGTTACTAGGGTTAAAAGAAGTAACCTGTTATAGGGACAGAAGAAACCATTAGAAGGGCTGAATCATGATAATAATGTCTAGTTAGTTGGTTAGGGGGTGACCTTTCATCAATTAAACCTTAAAAAGAAAAAGAAAAACTCTTTACTTCTAATCATCAACAACAACCAAATATCAATCATTATCAACAACAATTCAACAATCAATCATCATCAACAACAATTTAACAATAACCCAAAATCAATCATCATCAACAACAATTCAAAATCATCATCAATAACCCTTCTAACAATCAAAAAAAAAAAAAAAAAAAAAAAAAAAACTTATTCTCTAATTCTAATCAACGACCCAAAATCAATCTATTGCAAATGAGATTGAAGTATGTTATTTTTCTCAATCAAACTCGAAAAAAAACGATTTCAGAACCAGTTACGGTTGGCTTTTTCGTTCTCAGAGGCCAACCGTAACTCGTTATAGTTGGATTTTGGTTTTCAGAAGCCAACCGTAACTAGTTACAGTTGGCTATTTGGTTTTCAAAAGCCAACCGTAACTAATTACAGTTGAATTTAGTGAGTTACGGTTGGTTCCGAAAAATCAGATATATCAGTTACGGTTGGATTTAATGAGCTACGATTGGTTTCTAAAAACCAAAAACATGAGTTACGGTTGGATGCAATAAGTTACGGTCGGCTTTAGTGTTTTACGGTTGACTTCGGGGGGGGGGGGGGCCGATGTAACTTTTTACGGTTTAGATAAGGGGCTTTTAGAATTATTTACTAGTGGCCCTATTTTGTCTTATTATAGCAGCCCCTCTAATAGATTCATCAGCCCCTATAACAAGATTATAAAAAAAATACCATACGATATAAAAACAAGATTATAAAAGAAAAACGAAAACCCTAAAACACTAATCGCCGCACTGCTCGGATCGGCTCCTTTGGAGATGCTCTGAGCAGACCAATCTCATCTCTAACCTTAATATCTTGTCCTACTTCATCTCTGTAATTTTAGCTAGTTTTGGGTTTTGGGTTTCTATCCAAAAAGCTTTGTTATTTGCTATCTGTGTTCTAGGTTATCAAAGCTTGTTAATTAAGAATCGAGTTCTTCTATTTGGGTTATGTTCTCCAACAACCTCTATTAGTCTTCCTCTATTCTTAATTGAATCTAGTTTTTAGTTTAAATCTTTTTCCTTGTATCTGTGTTTTTTTATTTTTTTATTCTCTTGATTGGGTATTTCTTTTACTATTGTAAGCCAGCAACAGCAGTAAAGATCTTCTCTAGTCATCCTGACTCTGTTACAGATTCTCATTCCAGCAGTAACATGTTCTCTACAGACACAGACACAAACTTCTACAAAGACACCTAAGACACCAAAACCGATTTTGATGACGATCCAAACCTTTCCATACTGATTCAGCCAGGTTATATCCATGTTAGATTATACTTGTTACCTTTGTTACTGTTATTTTGAAGAAAAAAACAATCGACAATTGGTCGGATCTATGGATCCTTGCATACCTATGTCACCTGTTTTACTTTGAGTCTGAAAAAAACCTTGAGAAATGGATGGATTTTTTGATCCTAACATCTCTAATGATTTTAGAGTTTTTATATTGTTTGGATGTATTTCATGTAATCCAACCAAGTCGGGTAAAACTTGTCTTGTTACAGCTGAATTGGTTAGGAATGATAGGAATTGGTTGTCATATTGGGTCTTGGGACTATGGATGTCAATGTGGTCTGTTTAAACTTATTGTAACTGTTGGATACTATCAAGTCAGTCTTGTAAATGCTTCTGATCTTGAATCAGACTTTTATGACGAATACAATTGAGGCTTGCCTCTTTTTCGGAAAAAAAAAAGGGTATAAAAACAAGCGAAAGAAGAAGAAAAAAAGAACTCTAGAACTGTTGTGCGGCAAATTAAAGCAGGTATGATCTTTTCCTCTTTTGTTGATTTCTAAACATGTTATATATATTGTATAATATTAATCACACAATAGTGGAGTAGTATAAGAATGATTAAAAAAATTAAAGCAGGTTCTTAAATGCTATCAAAGGTTCCGTATAGGTGTAGATAGGTCTTACATATTAACTAATCTTATGGAATATTAGCCAAGGTTGTCGATGATTATCCTTTATTTATGAGGTCTTGATCTTGTTACTTTGTTAGATTGCTTTAGAAATACTGATAATTGATACATTTGATAATATACAATTACTGTTAGCGCAACATAGTGACAGTCCAAATTTCAGAATTGATAGTAATGTTCAGTATTTAATGTGCTACTTGCTTTTTGATAATTATGTAGTATTTGATATGAGTGTATTGTACTTGTACATGTTATAATAGGAGAATGAGTGCCATAGATGAAGAGCGTCCTCTTTGGAAATATGTCACAAAACTGAACAAGGCTGAAGGAGGAGGGAACGTATCGTTTATATGTCATTATTGTCGAATTAACTATAAGGGGTCATATTCAAGGGTAAAGGTGCATCTGTTAATGATACTAAATGAATGAATCGGAAAATGTCCAAAAGTCACTGCGGAAGACTTAGCTGAGATGAAAAAATTAGAAAATGATGCTGAAACATGAACTAAGGCTTCTAAACCCAAATTCCAGGAGTCATGCGGTAACAGACTTTTCGAGTTCAATTTCATCTGATGTACACTCCAAGAAAAGGAAAGGTACCATTCAAAATGCATTCAACAACGATGCTCGTGAAGATATGAACAGATTGATTGCACGAATGTTTTATTCTGCAGGTCTACCCTTTAATTTGGTGAAGAATCCATATTTTATTGAGGTTATGAGGAGAGCTACTGCAAACAGCAAAACACTTTCAGGCTACATTCCTCCGGGATACAACCAGTTGAGAACAACTCTTTTACAGGAAGAAAAAAATCACATTGGCCGGTTACTCGAACCAATAAAAGGTACGTGGAAACATAACGGAGTTACTATTGTTTCCGATGGTTGGACTGATTTTCAAAGAAGGCCTATTATTAATTTCATTGCCGTCTACGAGAATGGTCCAATGTTTCTTAAAGCAATAAATTGCCAGGGTGAATACAAGGACAAAGAATTTATAGCTCGTCTGCTAAAAGAGACGATCAATGAAGTTGGTGCAGATAATGTGGTTCAAGTCATAACTGACAATGCTCCAGTTTGCAAAAGTGCAGGATTACTTATCGAGACACATTTTCCTCATATATTTTGGACTCCATGTGTGGTCCATACATTAAATCTTGCTTTGAATAATATATGTGCTGCAAAGAACACCACAACCAATGCATAGACGTTTGCTGAGTGTTCTTGGATAAAAGATGTTATATCGGATGCCGTGTTCGTAAGAAAGTTTATTATGACTCACTCCATGAGGTTAGCAATGTTTAATGAGCATAATAAATTGAAATTGATTACGGTAGATGACACACGCTTCACTTCGAGCGTAATAATGCTCCAAAGATTTGTTGATATAAAAGAAGGTTTACAAAGCATGGTAATCAGTCCGAAGTGGACTTCTTACAGAGAAGATAATGTTGGAAAAGCTCAATTTGTGAAGGAAATAATATTGAGTGATGTATGGTGGGACAAAGTAGATTATATCATTGCATTCACAAAGCCAATTTATGACATGCTGCGACAAACTGATACCGATCGTCCGTGCCTTCATTTGGTGTATGATATATGGGAATCTATGATATAAAAGGTAAGAAAGTCTATATATCGCCATGAAGGCCTGACTGAATTTCAAGATTCTTCATTTTACTATGTCGTGTATGAGATATTGACAAGTCGATGGGGTAAGTCCAACACACCTCTCCATTGTTTAGCTCACTCTTTAAATCCCAGGTATGATCACTGTCCACTAATCAAAATGTACTCTGACATTTCTTTGACATATTTTTACATGAAACGATTAACTGTTAGAACTGCAGTAACTAATTATATATATATTGATCGTTGCACTATATGTATTGTATCCAGGAATGGCTTATTGAGTCGTCGGGTCGTCTTGCTCAGCATGTAGATGATGATATATCAAAGCAACGACGTATGTGCTTTGAGAGATATTTTGAAGGGGGAGAACTAAAACAAGTGAATACTGAATTTGCTCTTTTTTCTGCTGGAATGGGGGAATTTGCGGCTGCTAATTGCATTGTTGATAGATGGTGTATGGATCCATTTATATGGTGGGTTACTTATGGTACACCTACTCCAATATTGCAGAAGTTAGCTTTAAGAACTCTTGCCCAACCTAGTTCATCATCTTGCTGTGAAATAAATTGGAGTACCTTTGGCTTCATCAATTCTTTGAAAAGAAATAAGATAACACCAAAAAGAGGAGATGATCTAGTGTTTGTTCATTCGAATCTTCTCCTTCTATCACGAAGAGATCCATACTATATGACAGGTGAGACAAGAATGTGGGATGTTGCAGGTGATACATTTGATACTATGGGAAGTGGTGGAATACTTGAGATTGCAAATCTTTCCCTTGATGAACCAGAATTAGAGAGCATGACATTCAATAATCCACCTATCTATGTGGATGAAGATGTGAACCTAGATGAAAATTAAGGAATTAAGGAGGTTTTTCCACTATTTATAGGATTTTTTTTTCCCCCTCAAGTTTATTATTTTACTTATTAAAACTTATTCTTTATTATTAGACATATGTTTTATGCTGTATAAATGCACTATTGGTATTTAAATTTATGAAATTTTAGATATCTATTAAATGTGTCCCCGTAACCGGCTTTTTTGAGAATTGACGTGTCCCCATAACCGTGTCGTAACTGTGTCACGTATCCGTGCAACCCAGGATGGATGTTGCATGTGTTGACAAGCTTTATTAACTGCAAATGCAATGTCAGGTCTAGTGACTGTAGCATATTGAAGAGCACCAACTGTGCTTTTATATAAAACTGGATCCTCAAAAGGTGTGGAATCAACATCAAAAGCAGAGGATAAGATTGGAGTGGATGTTGGTTTAGCAGCATTCATTTTGGTCTTAACAAGCAAGTTAGCAATATATTGCTCTTGAGATAATAAAACACATGCAGAGTTTCTGGTGGCGTGAATACCCAAGAAAAAGTGAAGAGAACCCAAGTCTTTAATAGTAAATTCTTTGCTCAGATCAGCAATGAGTGTATCAATGTCCTTAAAAGAACTGCCAGTGACCAAAATATCATCTACATAAATGAGAATATAAAGAGCAGAATGATTGATCACCCTGTTGTAGATGGTGAAATTAGGATAAGGGAAAAAAGCGTCGTTTCAAGACCATAGACAAAATTCAACTCTCATGGGAGAGATTAAGCCCTTGGCCCTCAAGGCACTCTTAGCCACGATTTCTAGTATACATCCCCGCGAGACACTGCTGGTCATGATGTCGTGACTCCTAGCGTACATCCTCGATGAGATACTACTAGTCACATAGGTTTTGTAGAGCGTAAAACGTCCCTGGCAGACTTATGAACTAGAACAGCCACAATTCCAGCATGTCTTCGCAAGACGCAGCTGATTGTGATGCCATGATTCCTAGTATACATCCTCAAAAAGATACTGCTGGTCATGTAGGCTCTGTAGATGCGTAAAAACGTCCGTGTCGGACTTATGATCCAGAGCGGAGATATGCATGTATCCTGTAAGCACGACTCACCCTATTTGAGATTAAGGACTGATTCCTAGTGCATCATCGTGAGATACACTGGTCATGTCTGCTCTAGGCTCTGACTCGTCTTACTGAGGTTTCTAAATAATTCATAGGACATCCCCGCGAGATACGCTGGTTATTCTACCTCCGGGCCCTTTCGACAAACTCCTAGAACATCCTTTCGAGATACATTGGTCTTGTTGGCCCCATCATATGGACACACAGTTAATTCCTATCACATCTCTGCAAGATACGCTGGTCAAAGAAAAGTGAGCCAAAGTCTCGCAGAGGCATTAATCGGGCATACAAATCCTTTTCTCTTTGTCCAAGACGAGTCCCAGCTGACCACATAGAGATTCGTATCCGTTAAGAAAATTTTTGTAGAGATTTTGATCCGTCTACAAAATCTCGGAGATATTCAAATCTCTCTGCAAAATCTCAGAGAGATTCAAATCTCTCAGGAAATCTCAGACAAGGCTGAATATTCCCCATAGTAGGCACGGGCCTCATGTGGGAAACAAGTCTCTTTTTCAGACTCTCCACACGAATTTTGAGGCATCCCATACCTTTTCACGTGACTCATCCTAGTCATTATTACAAATCGGAGAATATCTCTCTATCTTGGCCAACTCGGCTAAAGAGAATATTTCTCTCTCTGAACACATCATCACAAAGGCTGACTCAGCTTCACACAAATAGGGGGATAACAATTAGGGTTTTGGTCTGGCGGTCTACGGCACGTGTGAGAAGTACCCGTCTTATTTATTACCGCGGAAGGGAGTAAAGGCGGTGGAATAATAAGATAAACTCAACCTAATTTATCTCTATTCTTGAAGATACGGGAGAATTGCTTCGCATGGCACGGAAATCAATCCTTATCTTCACCGACCTGAGATTAGAGAATTTAGTTATGAATAGGTCATCTATTTTTCCAAGCTACGATCATCTTTCTCATAACCACTCAGAGCAATTCTTCTTCAAACCCTATAATTCTCTGATCTCTCTCTTCATCTTCTTCCCTCCCTAAGACTAGCCCTAAATCTCTTCCCTGTGACTGAAGCAGCCTTTCAACGGCCATTATGCGTGGTTTAGGCGAAGACTGTTCGTGCTCAACCTCCCGTAACTCACTTTCAGAAAACCCTAGAATCCCACTTCTAACCTCTCTCAGATTTTAGGTAACTACATTTTGGCGACCACAGTGGGAGGTTGTCCACTCAGTTACAGATTTCAATCATGGTCACTATTAGAAAGGAAGCCAATTCCATCAATACGATCATAAAAACGTTCCACTGATTCAGTCTTTATAAATCCATCACATATTTAGCCGAGAGAGGTATCCCTACCAATATTTTTCTCTCTCAGACGAGTGTTTGACCTTAGTGAATAGGTTAATGCTTCTCGGATCACTTGGATCTCTCCTTGAAACGCGTCGGTAACCTATTTCCATGAAAACCTATAATTAATCCTTGAAACGATTGGGTAAAGACCAAGGCGAGCTCCTGGGGACTCAACAGAATCTTGCAAAATCTCAGATCGATATCCAGACTAATCTAAAAACGCGTTTAGAGTTACCAGTAGGGAAAGATTCAACAAATCTAGATCAAGTACACGTTTCCTAAATAAAGAGTACTAAAACTCCTGAGAATAGCACGGACGAGATCCAATTTGTTTGTAATCGACCTCACCAGAGAAGATGAAGCTCGTTACAAATACGACCGGATAAAAGAGCAACCATCCAGCCGATCTCACTGCTCGCAAGGATCAGATGATGATCTAAACTTGAATATTACGACGAATATTTGGTCCCAAATTCGTTTAGGTCAAGGGCCCTTAACCTGATCACAGGGGACTCGGGAAGTTTACCTTACCTTACTATTTTTATAACTCTTTCATTCCATATCCGATTGACCTAGTTCTTTTTCTGTCGTTTTTGTCTTTTCGTCGTCTACAAGATAAAAATCAACGAACACTTGGAAAGGCTCCAAAAAATTCATGACCTTGTCAAAAGCATTGCAGAGCCGTCTGGGGTTATAAACCACCAGCCAAGATATATCTTGTTGCCATTCCTACTACAGAGGATCATGACCAGAATGAGACTAGCTTCCAAGACGACACTTGACCGAATCTCATACTTATTCGAATATGTGAAGTTGCCGGTCGATATGCCATCTCAACACCGTCCCGTCAGAAAGAAGATGAGTCTTAGCAATTGTACAACCAAGTCTCGATGAGTCTCCAGCTATACCAACCCAATAAAGACTCCACCGCTCGACATACAATCACAACCAGATATTGTCACTGAAGTAAATAAGGAAAGAATCCAAGACCGTAACTCTTCTTCAATCATGCCATAAGCTACTCATCCAGACACTCCTAGCAGTTCTCGCAGTCAAAGCCTTTTTCTCCCAAAAAGACCGGCTCGACAAGCTTCCCCATGTGTCAAAGTCAGACATGATAACCAGAGGAAACGATTTGGCGGCCACTTATATCACCCTCGCCTTTTGTGAAATAATTATCCCCAACAATATTTCAGGCCCTCATAGTCGGATCTACAGTACTCCTCTCCCTACGTAAGCATCTATTCAAGAAGCTGATCACCTCTCATCCCCGTCGCCTCTCAAGGGAGGTTTTAAGAACCATAAGAAAAGGTTTTAACTCCAAGTTACCTGAGTAACAAGAAAGGCAACAGTTTCACGTAGGATTCCGATCCTAAGGGGGAAATCTTTACTTACATTGCTACTGAAAGCAGTCGGATATGTGGTGAGTCTTTCTTATGGGAATAACTAATTCGTTAGTTTAGAAGATGAGGCTTAGCAAACTCCATGGATAAAGGAAAACGCCCCAGCTGGGGACTGGATAGGATTCAGACTCAAGAAACGAGTCTACGACTTATCTAGTAGGACCTGTTTTCGTTAACTCTTTTTCATTAGCATCCAAGTTAGTGGTTAGTTAGATTTTCTTTCAAAAAATACACTTACTCATTCAATAAACTATGTGAAAATTCCATCGCGCTCAAGTCTTTAGCAAAATATCATATCAAAAGTTCAAAACTTACGTAAAACTACCGCTACTCGTAAAACTTGTTCCTCAAATCAGTCAATATAAAGGAAACCGTCCAAAATGAGCTTTTCTCTTCGGGAAAAGATTTCATTCTTCATGTTCATCTCCTTCTCGGGTCATTTGTTTTGCACGCTCCACCTCCTCGGCTACCAGTTTCTCCTTTAGAGTCAAGTCCCTTATTGCATCAAGGATCTCCAACAAGTCGTTAACTATTTCGATCGTGGGATGAGCAGCATAAGTTATTATCTCCATTATAGCAATATAACCATATCTTTTCCGAATCAACCGGTATAGCTCGGCATATTTGGTAGCAACGCCAAAACCCCCCACCAATGTCTCATTCGGTTTCAGAAGGGTAAAAGAGCCCACAAAGTCAGCACCAGCAATAGGATAACCAACTATGCCCCTATGCTCTGCCTCACCTCTTTGTGATTCTCCATCGGGATTACTAATAACCAGGGATTGTTGCACACTCGATTCATTGTTTAGTAAAATATCATCCGCCCCATTATCAATAATCGTCTCTTGAGAAGTACCCATGGTATGAGCCTGTATTACAAGGAATGATTTATATCAAGAAGACATAAAATTGAAGATATATGTGACGCACGGTTGGGGTTTTGGTTGGTTAAGGACATGTCAGGCCTCGTGAACAAAATACGAAGCCTACCCTCATGCCTAAAATCGTATCCTTGTTTTGTTTTCAAGAAGTCCAGATCATGTCTATAATAATTCTCATGGGTTCGTTCGGGTGTCACCCTTTCACGAAGAATCAATAAAATACGTTTTTTTTATCAACAAAGGGTATAAACGTAAAACCTAAGGATGGGCATGCCTCTGGCCTATGGAAGCCGAAATCACAACTAATACTGATCTAAAGATGGATAATGAGGTCATGATACTCTAAGGTCTGTTTCCACAACATTGGGTTATGTCAAGAATCCAAATAGGACAAGGATTCCTCTTGGGAGTCGGATTATTGTACACTGCATCACGTAGACATGAAAACTGGCGGTAATCCATAAACAATTTGGTGATCCTTTATGAAGCAAATATATTCTCCTAGGTCTTCCAAACAAAATACCAAATGGGCGCCTCAAACAGACAAACGAGCTAGGAGACGTGTCCCGAACACTGAAGTAGACGCAATCTGAAAAGTTTCTGAAATTCTATATGGGATTCCTGAAGCCAAACGTACACAGGGTTTAGACTGACCTAACGAGCTCGGAATCAAGTCTTTCTTTTTGCGTTGGATATATTATTCTTTTTCCTAAAAAGTAGGGGTCGGGCGCTCAAATCCGAATCTGTATGAAGAATTTGTGACAATTCTCCTCAGATGTCTAAAATATGAAAGTTGTTTCTGGAATTCTAGCCAACAACGACTAAAACTATGCATGTGGTGGTTAAACAAATATGCATGGGCATTAAATGAGTAATTATAATAAATAAAACTTACCGATGGAGTATTAACGCCTGATGAAGGAGAGGAACCAACATCAACAAGCTCAAGTTTATTCGCAATTCTGTTAACCTTAATTTTGTGTTGCTGAGAACTTACTTCACTTTGAGTACGAACGGAACGGCCAACCTGGACACAAAAGCATTAGTATTATGAAAGGTTATGCTGCCACTGAGATTAACCAAATTACTTGATACTTACTTGTTCGGAGTTAGGAGACGCGCGCTTAAGGCTTGCTTCATGAACTGCAAAAACTACATCATCCGTCGGAATCCCCTGCAAAAAGTTTTGTACTCTGATCAGTTGTTCTTTCTAATATTGTTGAGCCTTGGGTGATATGTGACAAGTTCTTTGAGCTCAGGCAAAAGTAAATTTTCTTGGGAGTCCAATTACAATGCCAATTTCACGTCGTACTCTCGCTATGGAAGTTGGTCCTTTACGAACAAGGATGCCATGGTCGAAGTCTATTTAACGAGTTGTCCTATCTATGTTATAAGCTTGCACCGAGAGTTCACCAATACTATTCAAACTCAAACTCAAAACATGACCAGGCTTACAACTAAATGTGTATGTAGCCTCTACTTCAGACAAATAATCATAATCAATAGGGAGTAGAACATCATCATTCATTAAGGAAAATGACTGCAGCTGAGCCACACCCTCAGGAATCTGTGTCCAAGAAAAAGTGACGGATTTCTCATCATCCATCAATGCAGACAGTTGTTGAATCAGATATCTATTACACCAACGGCAAATTCTAGCTACTAGAGGATCACTGGAATTCAGCGGACGAGGAACATGAGCATACTCGTCAAAGTATCCCCATAGCCATGAATGGAGAAAGCACACATTCACTAAGAAAACGAGATCGTCACTTACCTAGGGACTAGGGTAACTATCAATCAATTCAGTAAAGCGATAAAACTCATCATCGAAATTAGGGATCTCTTTATTGATGGCGGCTTCATTGCTCGTTGCGGAATCGCCCATGTTGCTCCTACTGTCATCTTTGTTAGAAGAGTTATGAACCATTCTTGAGACGAGATCAAAACAAAAAGAAGGATGATTTCTTTTCTATGCAAGAGATATTAGACAAGACAAGAGAAGAAAGTAGGAGAATTATTCACGTACACAAGTTATGCATGCGTATATGCATGTCACGACCAAAATATGGAATTTTAGAGGTAATAGAATTCGTGGGAGGAGGTGGACCGGTTTCTAAACATTAAGGCACGCCAGAATATCTCTTCTGTTTTCAAAAGGAAGCCTTGAAGCAAAAGGAAAAGGAGTTGGAGCTAAAAGAGGAAATTAGAGGAATTTGGATCAAATAAGGAAACTGAGGGTTTTCTTTCTTCTAAAAATTCCTCCAAACCATGGACAAGCCCTTTTCATGTGTGAGGATGCGATCCTAGGCCATTGGTACGTGATTTATTCTCTCGGAATTTTTTCAGATGGATCAAAGTCGAAGAGAATTAGGGTTTTGACGAAAATGGCCCTAATTTAAAGAATTTGGTGAAAAAAGGGATTTATTCTAAAAGAGAAGGGACCGAGCCTCTCAAATTATCATGGACGGCTATCAAAGCCTCTCTCAATCCCTTTTATATCATTAATCTTCAACAAAAACAAGCTCATAAGGTATTTTGACCAAAATACCCTTATATTGCAATTTTGAGTATTTTCAAAGAAGGAAGCCTTAATACAGCCAGAGGCCGACCAAGCTCTCATCTACTCATTCCAAAGGCCTCATACACGTGAATATTGAGTTCTCTAAATGTTCAAAGAAGAACGGGATTGAAACGGAATCCAGAAAAGCAGAATGTCAGAGAAAATAAAGGGAGTTTAGCTCAAACAGGGAAGTTTGAGTTCACAATTTTCAAAACCAAGACCAGACATGCGCCCCTATATCTATCAAGCCGTGACTATTCCTAAGGAGTCTCACGAAGTCTTTCATGTCAGAAAAATCATGCTCATATTAGCTTTTGACGAAAATACCCTTGGTTTCAAAGATATGTATTTTCTCTCGAAAAGGAGTGTCTAATTAGTATAAGGGGTTGAACGAGTTTTCGTCATACAAGGTGATAAACCCACAAGATAGATTCATACCTTCCAATCCTCGTCAATCCTATCCAGAGTGTCTAAAGGAGTCAGACGAGAACAAGAGAAAATTAGGGTTTAGGTACAGTACAAGCCTGAATTCAGAATTTGTATGAGATAAGAAATCTGTAACTCCAAAAGCAAGTGCCAATTTATTCTCATAGGATTTTTTCCAACCTCACGGACAGCAAGGAAACCGCTCAAATCCATCTCTTCTCCAAATACTCACTTGCACAAACTCGGAAGCTCAAGTACGCACAAAGAGAGAAAATTAGGGTTTTCTCCAAGTAAACCCTAATTTACAAATCCCATTCGACCAAGATGGAAGTTTTCTATGCAAGACTCTATTTCCATGATGCTTCCCAATGCGAAAGCCTAAAATGATTCCAAGTCCTGGGTAAATTTCAAGCTCAGGGTTGCACAGAAGGAAGAAGTTAGGGTTTTGATCAAAGAAACCCTAATTAGCAAGTCTAGTCTCTCAAAATCGGAATTTTACTTCATCAAGGCTCAACTGTCACAATGATAATGTCTCCTAACACAAAATCCCTGAAATCTCCAAAGTCCGGAGTTGAATTCGAAATCCAGAATCAAAGTAAGCAAAAACTAAACGTCAGATCGGGGACTCCGCAAGAAAGATTGTAAATTCGTGCCTGAACGATTCATGACCATCTATATACTCATCATAGAATAATCAAGGTTCTACTCTAAGTAGGGGACTTAATGTAGATGGTGAAATTTGGATAAGGGTAAAAAGCGTCATTTCAAGACCATAGACAAAATTCAACTCTCATGGGAGAGATTAAGCCCTTGGCCCTCAAGGCACTCTTAGCCAAGATTTCAAGTATACGTCCCTGCGATAAACTGCTGGTCATGATGCCATGACTCTTAGCGTACATCCTCGACGAGATACTGCTAGTCATGTAGGTTCTGTAGAGCGTAAAACGTCCCTGGCAGACCTATGAACCATAACAGCCACAATTCCAGCATGTCTTCGCGAGACGCAGCTGATTGTGATGTCGTGATTCCTATTATACATCCTCGACGAGATACTGCTGGTCATGTAGGCTCTGTAGATGCGTAAAAACGTCCACGGCGGACTTATGATCCAGAGCGGAGATATGCATGTCTCTTGTAAGCACGACTCACCCTATTTAAGATCAAGGACTGATTCCTAGTACATCATCGCGAGATACACTGGTCATGTCTTCTATATGCTCTGACTCGATTTACTGAGGTTTCTGAATAATTCCTAGGACATCCCCGCGAGATACGCTGGTTATTCTGCCTCCGGTCCCTTTCGACAAACTCCTAGAACATCCTTTCGAGATACATTGGTCTTATTGGCCCCATCATATGGACACACAGTTGATTTCTAAAACATCTCTGCAAGATACGCTGGTCAAAGACAAGTGAGCCAAATTCTTGCAGAGGCATTAATCGGGCACACAAAGCCTTTTCTCTCTCTCCAGGACGAGTCCCATCTGACCACATAGAGATTCGGATCCGTTAAGAAAATCTTTGTAGAGATTTTGATCCGTTTACAAAATCTCGGAGATATTCAAATATGTCTGCAAAATCTCGGAGAGATTCAAATCTCTCGGGAAATCTCAGACAAGGCTGAATATTCCCCATAGTAGGCACGGGCCTCATGTGGGAATCGAGTCTCCTTTTCAGACTCTCCACACAAATTTTGAGGCATCATATACCTTTTCACGTTACTCATCCCAGTCATTATTACAAATCCGGGAATATCTCTCTATCTTGCCAACTCGGCTAAAGAGAATATTTCTCTCGCTCAACACATCATCACAAAGGCTGACTCAGCTTCACACAAATGGGGGGATAACAATTAGGGTTTTGATCTGGCAGTTTACGACACGTGTGAAAAGTACCCAGCTTATTTCTTACCGCAGAAGAGAGTAAAGGCGGTGGAATAATGAGATAAACTCAACCTAGTTTATCTCTTTTCTTGAAAAGACGAGAGAATTACTCCGCACGGCACGAAAAGCAATCCTTATCTTCACCGACCTGAGATTAAAGAATTTAGCTATAAATAGGTCATCTATTTCTCCAAGCTACGATCATCTTTCTCATAACCTCTCAGAGCAATTCTTCTTCAAACCCTAGAATTCTCTGATCTCTCTCTTCATCTGCTTCCCTCCCTAAGACTAGCCCTAAATCTCTTCCCTGTGACTGAAGCAGCCTTTGAACGGCCACTGTGCGTGGTTTAGGTGAAGACTGTTTGTGCTCAACCTTCCGTAACTCACTTTCAGAAAACCCTAGAATCTCACTTCTAACCTCTCTCAGATTTTAGGTAATTACACCTGTAAAAGAGAGAGGTATCTATTTTTGATGGCAAAAAGCCATGAGAACATAAAAATTTACTCAATCTCTCAAACCAAGCCTTGGGTGTTTGTTTTAAACCATATAAAGAACTCTGAAGCTTACACACATGATTAGGAAGAAGTTTATCTGCATATCCAGGTGATTGAACTATAAATACATCCTCATATAAATATCCATGCAAAAAGGTATTTTTTACATCTAATTGTCTTATCTGCCAGTTCTTGTAAAGAGAAATAGAAATAATTATCCTTACAGTTGTAAGCTTGACCATAGGACTGAAAGTGTCTTCATAATCAATACCCTCTACCTGATTGTATCCTTTAGCCACCAACCTGGCTTTATATCTCTCTATAGAACTGTAATCTCTTCTTTTTATCCTAAACATCCATTTACAACCAATAACATTTTGACCATCAGCTGCAAGGACCAACCCGATCCATGTGCCATTTTGAAGTAAAGATGTAATTTCTTCATCCATTGCGGCTCTCCATCTTAGATCCTTACAAGTTACAAGCCTCAGTGTAGCAAGTAGGTACTGTAATGTCCTCACATACATATTGAACTTCAGAAGCAAATATTCTAGGTTTGGGTTTTGAAATACCCATTTTACCTCTGGTTTGCATTGGATGAGCATTAGTAACAGGTGGAGAGACAATAACAGGTGTTGTAGAAGAAACTGGTAGTTGAGGAGAATCACTTGAAACAGGTGCATGTGTTGAGGATGATACATCAACATCATTAGAAATAAGCATGGGTGCAGATGAAGAAGTATTGGCAGGTAATATAGATTGTGTGATAGAGATGGTTGTTGAAGTACCATAAGAATGAAACAGTGTGGCATATGGAAATGTACTGTCATCAAACTTAACATCTCTAGAAATGATTATTTTATTGGTACTTGGATTAAAACACCTATATCCTTTGTGCATAAGACTGTAACCAAGGAAGATGCACTGAATAGATCTTGGTTCCAATTTGTGATGATTAAATTTTCTTAAGCTTGGATATCAGGCACAACTAAAGGTGTGTAAGAACATGTAATCAGATTTAACATTGAATAAGCTCTCCAGAGGTGACAGTTGATCCAAATTTGGTGTAGGTAATCTGTTAATTAAGTAGTTGGCGGTTTCAAAGGTATAAGACCAAAAAGATATAGGAAAAAAGGCATGATGTAACAGGGCTATGATAGACGCATTATTGTGTCTAATATGTCTCAATTGTATATATTGTTAGTGTTCGATTTTGTATTTATTTTGTTATTTTATGTCTTTGTAGGTATTTTTAGAGAAATAAGCTCTTGCGGCGAAATTGGCTCGAAAAGTGGTGTTTTACACCCCAGGATAGAGTACTGAAGGCACCCCAGAAATGCACCGGAAGCACCCCAAAAATGTGTCTGAGGAACCCCGGAAAAATTACTATCTACGCCCAAAAATTACTATTTGCACCCCATAAGACAAGTGCTAAAGGGACACCCGTGCAGGATTAGGGGGAGGACATGTTCTTCTCAAATTCAAAAAAATATTTTTGGCGGGAAAATATTCCCTTTCACTGGCAGAATTTCAATCGGATGTTTGGACGTGATTTAGTGAGATTCAATCCCTGAAACTTAGTGGGTAGACGTGATATGACTATAGAAAGCTAGTATGGGTGATTTTATCGATCAAATTTGGCTGGATAACTTGTTTTAATCCAAACAGGGAGTTGGAGGAAAAACATGAGCTTGCACGAGTTGTGAGAAATTTAAACGTGTACTGCACGTGTTTGGAAGACTTAATAGATATCCTGGAGCGTGAAGAAGGTATAGAAGGAAAGAAATACAGCTGCAGATGCGTGAAAATCAAAATCAATGATAAAAAAAAAAATATACCAGAGTAAAAGAAGATTATTTGTAGTTAATGGAGGAGATTCAATGTCGCAATGATGTATAAATAGGCTTCTAGGATCACAGAGAAGAGGTGTCGGGAGTTTGGGGGGGCTGAGGAGGCTTGAGGAGGCGAGAATCAGAGGTTTACAGGCTCTGCTGCTGTTGTTTCTGCTGCTGCGGAACTGAAGAACACGAAGAACATAAGACGCCCAAAAACAGTCGTAACTGCTACAGTGTATGCGACCGTTCAAGGACAGTCTTATATGCTACATTAACAACAGCACTTTACAATTATCGTTCTCTGTAACAAAGGTTTGTAACAA
>JAJJMB010012240.1:404559-432659 GCA_023531105.1 Papaver atlanticum
TATCAACTTTTGTTGTTGGTCCATAATTTCAATTGTTGATCCCATAATTCCAGTTGTTGATTACATAACTTTTTCTTATTGATCCAATAATTCTTGTTGTTGATCCCATAATTTTTGTTGTTCACCCCATAACCTGTTCATGGATTTCAGTTTTATGGGTCACTTTGTAAATTTTTGGTGTTTATTGTTTGTTGTAGAGATCTATCCAGTTGCATTTGGAATTGTTCCTTGTGAAAATTGTGAGAGTTGGGAATGGTTCTTAACCAATTTGAAGGGTATTATCAGTGAAGATCGTCCACTGACCATCATATCAGACCGTGGAACTGTCCTTTTGAAGCATGTCCCTGTGATCTTCCCAAACGCTCACCATTCGTACTGTTTGTACCACATGAAAGGGAATATTCATGTTCCAAAGGGCAAGAGTATGCAAACTGCTGTGAAGTTGTTTGAAGAGTGCTATACTGCGTTAACAAAGGAGAAATTTTATGCTGATGCAAAAAGTATGAACAATCTGAAGATGGATTCAGTTATTGATTGGATAGTAAAGATTCCATTCCAGAACTGGGCTGCTCATGCATTTCTAGGAGAAAGGTTTGGTGAGAACACATCGAAAATTGCTGAGAGTTTTAACAGTGTGATTAAGCATGATAAGCAGCTTCCAGCACTTGAGCTTATCGATTGTATTCATGCTAAGGTAATGGAGCAGAACTACAAGAGGTTGGTAGGGTCTAGTAAGTGGACTTCAAAGCTTACTCCCCGGATGCAGGCTAGGCTCAACAAGAGGGTGCCCGCCTGCCGTTTTTACAAGTTTCGAAGATCAAGTGAAAAAGTTTTTGAGATCATTTCTCCTACTGGAAAGCATAGAGTTGACTTGGATGCTAAGACATTCACTTGCAATTGGTGGCAGAAGCATAGTTTCCCTCGCACCCACTCGATGAAAGCGATGTTGCAGATTGGTGAAGATGAACCTTACAAGTATATTATTGTGTAAACCTTGTTGTTAACTCCATACAATTGGATCAACTTCTATTGTTGATACACAAACTTTGGTTGTTGACTCCCTAAACTGGGATCAACTTCCTTTGTTGACACAATAATAACTGAAATCTTGTTGAAATATAAATCAAGTAAATGAATTTTTTACCTGATTGTTAAACCAAGTCATGTCTATTCCCTTGTTAACTTTCTCTCCAAATTCTTTTACCAGTTTTTTGCACATTGTGTGTTGGCTCCGTCTCAGGAATCTTGGAGTTAAGCTTTCAAAATTCGACCTCTTGGTGATGTAGTTTCCTGTATGTTCGCAGAACCAATACTGCATACAGAGAATCAATGAGGTTAGTTTACATTATATGAAATGAACTTCTTTTCTTTCCGGCAGTAGAGTTATGCATCCAGGAACACTTCCTTTGTTTCCTTTCTGCTTTTCAATGTTTTTAAGCAGATACTCTATGATGTGATCTGGCCATGAGACTTTGTCTATGTTTAAATATGAGGCACCCATTTCTTTGCTAATCCTGTTGCACCAGCATCTGTGAAGGAAAAAATCGTGCACAACCACATAGCAAAAAGTCTCACAAAATTTTGTGGGTCAGACTCATCTTTAGTTGCATCTTTTAGTGTACACTCAATTTCAGCCTTCGTTATTTTCTCACTCAAATCTGCATTTTTCTCTGGTCTGAACTTGTTCTTTAACCATGCAGCGGGTTCAGGTCCATTCTTTTGTTTAAGCAACTTCTTCAACTCTTCACTCTCGACAATCCTTCTTATCTTAAACATGATTGCAAAATCTCTAGCTTTTAGAGAGCACTCACAAGCAGCTTCCTTATCTCCAAACTTGAACTTCTTTGTTTTCGTATCGAATGCACCAACAAGCCGTTGGATTGCAAGGTTGATTTTGGTTAACCACTTATCAGTCGCTATATTGCTCATGTATGTTATGTAGAATGGCCTGATGAAGTCCCAGAACGGACATTCCTTTAGTGCTTTCCCGTTGATTGTCTTCTTCTGATTTTCGGAATCTCCTACTTCAAACAGTTTGTGTAGAAATTTACCCATTTCAACCAACGGCATCAGACATGATTTGAACTTGGTTTCGTTCTTCCTTGACCTACCTGCATACATGCAACTCATTCATTTATTTTTATTTTTAATATAGATATAATGTGCTTAATTATATTGCAGCATACAACTCAACTCAATGTTTTTTTTACCTTTTAGTTTTTTCTTTGGTTTTCCATCTGCGGCTACCTTTTCTTCTTCCTCTTGTTCTTCTGATTCTACTTCTTCTGATTCAACTTCTTCATCCTATGAATCTCCTTTGTCTTCTTCTTCGATTACCACCTTTTTTTCCCTTTGCGTACTAGTACTTCTTCACTTTTCTCCTTCTTCTGTACCTTTGCTTTCTTTTCATCATCAAATTCCTTCTTGTTCTCTCTCTTTCGCTTTATTGTTGTAACTTTCTCAATGTGTTGTGATTCTTCTTCTTCTGAATCTTCTTGTATCTCTTTTGCTGGTTTATCATGTTTCTGCTTTGTTCTTCTTTCTTCCAATAATTTCTTGTTTACTCTGTTCCTTTTGGTTGGTACATCTTCTTGAATTTGTTGCGGTTCATCTTCTTGTTGATTCTTCGGATTGAGCCATGGTGATTTCCTCGTTTCTCTGCTCATTCTATTTTCAAACAGCAATAACTTAGTCACCATTCAATAATACAACCATAACAGTTTTATAAATTGGATCAACTCCTGAATGTTGATCCAATTAATTTGATCAACTCCTGTTGTTGATCCCATTTTTTTGGATCAACTTCTGTTGTTGAACCATGTTACTAGTATAATATGTCACTAGTTTTCAGTTTTATGGCATCAACTACTATTGTTGATCCCATTTTCATGTGATCAACTACTGTTGTTGACATCTATAACAACAATTACCACAACTTGTTCATATTTAGCCTTACATGAAAGTTCATTTACAATCAATAACATTAGCATTAACATCAACAACAACTGTAATATTGTTGATCTGTAACATGAGCATCAACTTTCAACAAATATTGTAGAACCAACATGATATTTATTGGAGAAATCACACAACATAATGACCAAATAACATGCAATCATTTCAGAGAACAATGCTTTCGGCTCTAGAATCATTTTTTGGGATCAACTCTTATTGTTGACCCCATCTATTTTGTAATGTTAGCATCAGCATCAACTGATTGTAATGTTGTTATCTACATGATTTATAATCAGTTCATTTATTTACAACCAATTCATTGAATTACAATCAAAATTGAATTCATGAATTCATATCTAAGGAAGTGTTGGTATCTAAAAGATTTGACTAACACCCACTCTGCTTGTAATTTGCAATTTTTGGAACTGCATGCACATGACAATGTATAATATGGCACCAACTACTATTGTTGATCACATTAATTGGATCATCTTCTGTTGTTGAACCATGTTACTGGTATAATATGACACCAACTATTGTTGTTGAACCATTTTACTGGTATAATATGTCTCTAGTTTCAGTATTTATGGCATTAACTACTGTTGTTGATTATCTCTTATTCATATCTATCTTACATGGTATAAGATATTAGTTTCATATCTAATAAAATACTAAAAAACAAACACATCTACACACAATTTTACGGGATCAACTCCTATTGTTTGACCCCATCTATTGTCTACCAAACATCAACAACAACGACTGAAACATCAATTCCTATTTTTATTCCTTTGAAGTTTACAGAATCATTATCAATATTCAACATTCAACAAATAACTGTAACATTATTCATGTGTAGACTCATTATCAACATTCAATAAATATTGGTAAAATCAACATGCTATTAGTTTAGAACTCACACAACACAGAGAACAAATCATTTTGTGGGATCAACTCTCATTGTTGACCCCATCTATTTTGTAACATTAGCATCAACATCAATTGAAACTTGATTTTTTTGCAGAATCATCCTCAACTGAACAACACATACACACAGAACATAGAGTACAATAATTAGAAATCACTTCTTACCTTTATCTACTGCAACTACAACTTTCAAATCTGCTTAACCTAAAATGAAAAATGAAAATCAAACAAAAACAATTAATAAAAAACTAATTATATCCCAAACCAAATCATAGTAACTAGTAGCAGTAATCAGCATCAAATCGTACATGCAAAACAAAAATTCAAAAACTGAAAATCAAACTCGAAATCAAAACCGTAAGAAATCAGAATCAAAACCTTAAAAAATCATCATCTAAACCAAAATCTTCACCAATAACAGTAAGTAGAAGATGAAAATCGTGTTTACCTTTTGAATCCTGTGTTTGAATCTTTAAACTCAGTAAACCCTAGTTTTCTATCATTTCTTCTCTGATTTATTGATTCTTGAAACTGAAAATGATTATAATCAAATCGGTTACTGAAATTTATATAGATTGACGGTTTCTCTTTTTGGTTTTGATCGATGGTTTCTTTTTTGATTTTTGATTCAAAAAAAATTCTGATGCAGTTACAGAACGAGTGAGAAGAAGCATGGGAGAGAGAGAAAATGATGAATAATGGACGAATTTTGGAATTAATGCTCCGTAACGTTCTGATACTGAAATATAATGAGGGGCATAATAGTAATCTGACAATTCGGTATTTTTAGGGGAGGGTATTTTTGTTGGGCTTCTATTATAGGGGTATTTAATAAATTAACCCTTTATAATATGAGTAGCTAAACCCTTTGTTGATTAAGGATGAATTCAATGTTCTAAGCATGAAGCTTTATTAATAATACAAATCTATTCATCGTTTTTATCATCATCATTTGTTTTCACCATATCTAGGGTTTATGAGTGATCCCTAGATTGATTTGGATTGCACGCTAGATTAATCTATTGATCGTTCTATTGCTAGTAGAAGTTAGGAGATAAGTAATCCTCAAATAACTCTCTACACAAGTAGATTTCGCGAGACCTTACAGAGGGATTATATGGAGCAATCGTGTTTAAAAACAACACCAGCAAAAAAACCTTGAGCTAAGAGTTTAACTACTAGGATTAACCTAATTCACAAAGCTTAAAGCGTTCGATTAGATTACACCTTGAGTGAGCTACTACTTGGTGGTTCGGTTAGATAAAATCTGATAGTGGAGAGCTTATGTATCCATGGTAAAAGGAGTTTTGAGGATAGCACTGAGCTAGCTGCTATTCTACGGTTGGTGATGAAAATGGTTCTAACGAAAGATAGATAAGTATTTTAATCCTGTTAATGCTTGGTAACGACGAAGGATTCCTTGATCATCTATTTTCTTTATTATTGTCTTTATATTTGTCTTACAACCATTCCTCCTTTGTTATTTACTTTATTTTGTTGATACAAATAACATATCAACTACACAGGTATCTGTGGGAACGATCCTTACTACCGCTATGTTACTAGTTAATTAGTGGGAAATATCTTGCTCAATTTGTTGCACTTACGACACGCATCATTATACCATGACTCACAATTGAAGTTGTGGCCGGTTATACCATGCTTCCCAAATTAGGTTGTGACCGGTTACACCATGCTTACCAAAGTAGCTTGTGATCGGTTACACCTTACTTCCAAAATTAGCTTGTGATCGGTTACACCTTGCTTCGCAAAGTAGCTTGTGACTGATTACAACTAACTTCCCAATGTATCTTGTGATCGGTTACACCTTGCTTCACAAAGTATCTTGTGACCGATTACACCTTGCTTTCTGAATCAACTTGTGACCAGTTGCACCTTGCTACACACTATAGGCTATGACCGGTTATACCTCAGTTCTCAACTGTTGATGGGTAAAAACGATTTGCTGGTTTTTCAGGGAATGGAGAGACGACCGTGTGGACGGAGGCTCCTCAACCGAGCAAACTTCCTAACCTCAAACAGATGCACTGCATGGGAGTGCTTTGAGTTCGAGAGATCAATCTGTAGGACTCCGACCTAAACCAATAAAATGGCTGTTCCATCGTCAATTCGGTCACAAAGAGGGGAGAGGGTTGATCTGTAGGAGGGAAGCTGAGAAGTGTACGAGATCAATGGTGATCAAGGATGTGAATGTGTTTAAGGTTTCTGCAAGTTTTCTGTGAACTGTTGAGTTCGAATAAACTCTGGTTAATTGATTGAATTCTTGAGAGTGATTTCTCGAATTCTTCTTAGACGAACGTTGTCTATCTTCTTCAATCATGGATTCAGAGACTTATTTATATTTCTAGAACGTGGACACATTGATCTCCAGTAAGTGTGACGATTGTTTGAGTGAAATAGTGGGAAAGTGGGAGATCGTGGTTTAACCAGTTCTATGTCGTGCGGAGACTGGGTTGATCATCCACCCACTTCTTTGCTAACTCCCTCAATTGCTTGCACGACTTACTCACATTTCTCATCATGGATGAACACACGTGCCGTAGGCCGCCAGACCAAAACCCTAATTAATATCCCCCATGTGACGTGATTGATGTCTCACAAATGTGGAGTCTGCAAGTTAGACGTGTATTTGATCACTCAGTCGTTGACTTGATTAGACGACGAGTCTAAGTATTGTTCATTCGAGCATGATTGCCGAATGCTCTAGGATTCATGGATTGAACATGTCTGCTGGGACGTATAATTCTCGAATGAATGATGTTGATAATTGAATCAACATGATAGTCTGAGCAAATATTGCTTGTATGATGGATTGTTGAATATTGATAGTTGAATCAATATTCGAGCATTTGAGCAAATATTGCCCATTCGATGAATTACTGAATATTGATAGTTGAATAAATATTCGAGCATTTGAGCAAATATTGCTCATTCGATGAGTTAATGAATATTGATAGTTGAATCAATATTCCAGCACCTGAGCAAATATTGCTCATTCGACGAATTACTGAATATTGATAGTTGAATCAATATTCCAGCATCTGAGCAAATATTGCTCATTAGATAAATTACGGAATATTGATAGTTGAATCAATATTCGAGCATCTGAGAAAATATTGCTCATTCGATGGATTACTGAATATTGATAGTTGAATCAATATTCGAGCATCTGAGCAAATATTGCTCATTCGATGGATTACTAAATATTGATAGTTGAATCAATATTCGAGCATCTGAGCAAACATTGCTAATTCGATGGATTACTGAATATTGGTAGTTGAATCAATATTCGAGCATCTGAGCAAATATTTCTCATTTGATGGATTACTGAATATTGATAGTTGAATCAATATTCCAGCATCTGAGCAAATATTGCTCATTTGATGAATTATTGGTAACATGACCAAATAAAATATTAATTAAAATATTGGTAACTAGATCGAATATTATATAATTAATCAAGATGTTGATTGCTGGATCAACATAAAATTATTAGTGTTTGAATTTGCTCAGAATCATGATTTGCAGAGCATTCAGTTCGAAACCCTAATTTTGATCGATTGCTGATCAATTGATGATTTACTGAAAATAAGTCACTGAGTGAAGGAGGGACCGGCTACATGGGATGATGGCTGACCATGTAGATCCTAGGTGCTCGATTGAGGATGCACCAAACTCCTTTGTTGACCAGTTGGAGAAAGGATGATTAAATGCTGGTTTAATCATTTATTGAAATAGTGCTCGTCTGAGCGTTAGGTGATAAAACCTAATTATGGAGATATGAGGGACCGACCAAGGAGTCATGGGAACATCCCTTGGTGATCGTGGGACCAGATGATGGTCGTTTGAGCAAATTCCAAGTTGTTTGGTAAGAGTTTGGACCCAATATGAGCAATTGAGAGCAAATTAGGTCAAAATAATGAAGATGTGTGGGATCGGCTCCTTGCAAGCCTTAGGGACGGCCTTGGTCGGTCAAGTTAGCATGCCCATGTCACCATGATGTCCGTGTCTCATTCCTGAGAGTTTTGGTATTTTCTGGTGCGCGTTTGAGTAATATTTTGGATTTTCAGAAGAGTTTGATCTTGACTGAAACTCTCGATTTCGCTCAAATGAGAAAGTAGAACTTTGCTCGTGCGACCAATATTTTGAGATTATTAAAATAATGATATTTTAATTTTTGTCGTGAGAAGCCTAGTCGGTCATGTGACCATTTGACTTTTTGGCCTTTTCATGGTTTGAGCAATATTTGAGAAAATATTGAAAAACTAGGGTTTTCGCTCAAACGATGGAGTTTCGTGAGATGAAGGAAATAATAATATGAGAAAATAAAGAATTGCAAGGTGTGGGACCGGCCACGTCTAGGGCATGGACGGCCGGCTAGGTGGTCCGGTCCCGTGACACCTTTCCCTATTTTTTTTACTATTTTTTCATCGTTTGATGGAAATTATGGAGAAATTTTTGCTCAAACGAGGGAGTTTGATCAAATGAAGGAGTCTTCATGAGATGAGGGAAATAATAAATTAAAATAAAATAATGGAAGAGGGGGACCGGCCGGCCGGTGGGCCCGATCCCACACTTCTTATTTATTTTAATATTATTTTCCTTCCTAATTGCATAGGTTCCTCGTTCGTCCATATTTTTGAACGCTCGTTCGTGCATTCGAGTGCTCATTTGTGCATTATTTGCTGAGTAAACTCACACCATTTTTGGGGCTTATTCGGTGATGTCCCAGATGCCCGATCAATGAATATTTATTACTAATCCATGAAATTCAGCTGAGAATCAGTCATGAAATGGAGCAATAAAATTAATTGAATATCTATTACTAATCCATAGAATTCAGCTAAGAATCCATGGCACGGAGTAATGAGATAAAATTGTTATCTATTACTAATCCATGGAATCCAGCTGAGGATCAGCCATGGAACGGAGTAATGAGATAAAATAGATTATTTTCTAGGAATTCAGTTGATGAATGACACGCTAAAATTAATCTATTTGCAGAATCGAGATATGAGATAATTGAAGCATCATACTCGTTCTGAGGGGGTGTATAGTCAGGGAACAACGAGCAGCGTGACGTCCTGAAGGCGTTAAGCTCTCTAACAAACACTATGTCTAGGAATCGCCCAATCATTTCGATTCTATGTAGAGGTGATGATGAAATGTGTGAAGCATCGAACGCTCAGCTGAGAGGCCTTTCGAGAAACATATTCATCATAGCTTTGAGAGGAATGTTAGCTCAGTCAGAGATCGTGAAACGGTTCACGGATCATAAAATATGAATCGTCACATATATTCCTGAAGCCGGGTAAGAAACATGCAGTATCATGATTTTACGATTTTGACCTTTATCGAAAATCCACTATCAACATTAAGTCCCATGCTTAGTGAGACAGTCATGTTCCGTAGTAAGCACTGGATGGTGATTTTCTAGAAAACGAGATAAGTAGTTGAAATTAGTCGTACAAAGGCATTTTCAGAATCCCCGATTTGCTCCAATAATGTCATTTACGAGCAAATGCCCAGATAGGGATCATGTCAGTATGATAGAGTGTCATCTCGTGAGTACGGAGAGACGAGGCACTGCTGATTTAGACGGTCCGACGTCCAGTTTTGGTCGGTTCAGCGTTTACGGGCCCGGGCCCAAAAAGGAAATCCTTGTTTCAGGAACGGATGTTCGTTCGTTCGTTAGTTTAAGAAACAAACAATAATCCCTAGCATAAGTGAGTTTTTTTTTAATAGACCCGCATCTAATGATAAAATTTTTGCCTACGAGCTTTCACGAAAACCAAAATTTTATTTTTTAAATATGTGAGATTTCACAAAATGGAAACTCTCGTTTCAAAGACGGATGCTCGCGTGAGGGACAAAAATATTATTTTTTTTCAAATTTACGTGAGTTTCACGTTAAAATATATATATATATATATATATATATATATATATATATATATATATGTATTATTTTTTTTAGTAAAATCAATGTCTTGATTTTGAACAACTGTTGAAAGTAGACAATTATACATCGTGAAATAATGTCTGTATGTGAGTTTTCACAATTGTGGAATGGATGTCTGTCCAATTTTTGAAAAATCAGTAGATGTTAACACAGTAAAAATTTACGTGGGTTGTTCACGGTTTTGTGAAAATCAATTTATGATTTTTGAATAATGGACTTTGCCCGTCTTTACAGGTTTGAAGAAACGGGCAAGTTCTTAAAACTTCTGTTCTAAGTTCACTACAGTTAGTGAAATTGTAAACAGGTAAGAGTTGGAGTGTTACCATTTTTGTTGCGTGTTTGTTATTGGTATATCCATGACTCCATGTCTTTCGCCTCAGATAATGGTGACTTCCAGTTACAACCACCCTTTTGGCTCTTCCGGGGAACGCTCCAGAAATATCAAGTCAAAGATAAAGACTTCTGCAGATGTTCAAGCCAAGGTGAATCAACCTTTCAGAGATGCTGGAAAGCTGATACATGGTATGTCTCTTGATCATCTGAGAGTGGTTCGTGCTAAGATATTGTTGATGGTGGTTTTTAGTTCAGGGCTAAAATTGTAAAACCTTGTATTTAATGCGCCATCATTCTGCAGAGAAGTTGAGCCATTTAAAAGTGATCAGTGCTCATGCCTCCTTACTTACATGCGTATTGAGCAATTCAGTATATTTATATGAAATTTATCCAGAATGGTGCATGTAGCAACAATCCAAAAAATTCTGTAAATTTCTGAGTATTTGTTCCATACCATGTTCCCAGTTGAACTCTTAATACTGACATGACATGACATGACGACTAATGTTCGCTCTCAGCCGAGTAGCATGAATCTCCCGAAGTGTCAGGATTGAGATGCGTGTGGAAGTACTCAATCAGAGGAACGCAAGGTTATGCTGCCCTTTAACATTAAATTAGTGATTTTGTATCAGTATGCAAAATTCACCAAAATTTGATTGGTTTTGCGGCAACCCGCAAAATTCAGTCCTTTAACCTAATTTTATCAATTTGCAAAAATTAGGTTTTTGGCGCCCTGCGCAATACCTCAAACCCTATTGGTCAAGACAAAACCTAGGTAAGCTAGGCAATTAATCCGCCATGGACTAGTAGGAGCAAAGTCCTGCCAAAAATCAGAAAACAAGAAATAAAAGAGGAGATGCGGCAAATAGGAGCAGCAAGAAGAGGAGGCGTGACCACGCCACATGGCCGGCCAGTTCGCCCTAGCGGGCACCACCTAAAGACGGATGGCCACGCTCCATGTTGCCCTTGCCGGCCCCTTTTTCCATCGACCAATCAGGTTGCTCTAAATGCGTCACACGTACTTGGAATGTGGCCGGGTCCATGTCCCTTCTCGGCCCCCTTTCCCATCGACCAAGATATAGTGGCCGCGGCTACGCCAGGCAGGCGCCAATTGCGCCAATATGCCACTGGCAGGCGCGTGGCCATGATCAACAACCACCCTCTTCCATAAATTATAATCTCGGTCGTCCAACTTCGCCATCCAAATTGACCAGCCTAGATTAAATCTTAGGTGACCAACCAAAGACTAACTTAATAGCGTCACATGTTATTTCTTGCGGAAAGTCTCATGACTTAGCTCGCCACACATGATCACCTGCCGCCTAGTTTGCGCGCGATTGGTCAGAATAACTAGGTCTTGCACACAAGACCCACTCAGCAATCTGCTGCATATTTTCCACGAAAATACTCGAGACATCAAACATGTCACAAACTGGAGTATTGGTCTGGCGGTTTACAGCGTGCGGCGTACAACACGCCCATTACGAGAAAGTGTCAGGGAAGGGCGGATGGTTAATAAGCAGTAAGTGAGTAGTGGGTGTAAGGATGACCAGTCATCCCTCGTGATGGAAACATGATGGTCACCACTTTTTACACGACACCACTTCTCCACTACTTAACTGTTTCCACTTCCTACGAGATCAGGGGCTCAATCATGACTTGTATAAATAGGTTTTCGACCTATTTTGACAAAGGACAAGTGTTACCAACACAAGTATCCATAAAAACACCAAGAATTGATAGCTTACATTCCGCAAGCCAGTTCCATATTCTGATACAAGTCATAAAATAGCCACACCTTCAGAGTTGACCATTCTGATCTCAACACCTTCTTCGCTTCCCTCCCTAAGATCAACCCTTCTCCTTCACTTTGTGACCGAAGCAAGACTGGAACGACCATTTCTTGGTTTAGGCCAGGATTATACAGATTGATCTCTCAAATCTAAAGTACTCCCGTGCAGTGCATTTGTTTAGGGTTTAGATTCGTTTCTCGGCGGCACACCCAAATTTACCAAAATCAGCAGAATCAGTTTTTACTCCAAAACAACTTGCGACCACAGTGGGAGATTGATCTCTCGGTTGTAAAGTTAATTTCTCTATTTTCATTTCAATCTTCCCAATTTCAATATGGTGGATCTTAGGTCTGGATCAGCAACAAATCCCGATGTTACTGGCGCTGATAACACCCTTGGCATCAACATACCTGCTGGTGACACCAATGTACCGCCTACCAGCACGATCAACGCATCTTGTGGCAATACATCCTCTACCACCAACACCAGTGGTGCAGGAAACATTCCCTTCGGCGTGACACACCATATCACCAGAGCCAGAGCCGTTGCCGTCATTCCCAATATTTCTTTGAGTGTAACACCCCCAACCATTACCAGAGCTACTGCCACTCCTCCATCAGGACGAGAGGCTAGAGGAGCCAGAGGAGGCCAACTCCCTATTACCATTGTTGATTTGATGGAAAGACAAAAAGTTCTCGCTAAGGCTCAGACAGACATGGCTACAACCCAAAAAGAGGTACTTACTTTCCTCAAGACACTAACGGAGGGTCTACCACAAGAACCACACCAACTCCAAATGGAGCCAATAAGGAGTACTTTTAATACTCCCGACGCAAGCACCTCAGCGGGGGGCGCCTTCATAGAGGAAAAGGCTCGTTTTGCTCCTGAGCGTTCATTGGAAAGAAATCAGCCATCCAATTTCATCACGCGTGAGGATCTGGAACGACTTCTCCAAAATCAAAGCAAAGAAAACCCAGCCACCATTCATCAGCATCAACCTCCTTATCCTCCTGACATGCAAAGAGTTCCTCTTCTAAGAGAATATTCTTCTCCTCGGTTCTCCCTTTACGACGGTACTGGTAACGCTCGTGAACACATCTCTCGTTTTTTGGAATCACTAGGGGTGCATGAATACAACCACGTCCTCCACCTGAAAGAATTCTCAAAATCACTCACTGAAAGGGCATACACCTGGTACAACAATATCGCACCAAACAGCATAGCCAATTGGTGTAAAATGGTTATCGCTTTCTACAAGAAATATTTCTTTGTGTCTTAGCAAATCACTTTATCAGACTTGGGAAGTATGTTTCAGCGAAACAATGAACATCCAAATGATTATGTCAAGAGATTCAGGATTCAAGCGCTAGATTGTCATGATCCAAATGTAACTGAGCATCAATTAGTGGAGCTGTACATTAATGGCGTGGTACCCGTCTATCGTGCTTTACTGGAGAATATGCGCTTCCAAACATTCTCTGAACTTCATGAAGTTGCTAAGCGGTCGGCCACAACAACACCAGCCTTGCTAGAAAGAACCTGGCCCGCCAGGAATGAAGATGCACGCAAGACTCGAGGGAACAGACCCTCATCAACAAACAATACAACACTCAACCCTCTGTAAGCATTGTAAGTGAGGGAGGAAAAAGAAAAGCTCCAGTAGCGGAACAACAACCCAAACGTGCGGCACCAGTGCATCAGAAAACTCCACCCCGGAAGGCCGCGGCTAAGACCCATGTACAATAACAAGAAACTGGAGATGCTGCTCCAAATATCCCATTTCCAATTGAGGAAGTAATTGAACTCCTGGAAGCATGGATTCAAGATGACGCCATCAAGCTACCTCCTCTCAGACGTCCACCAACCAAGGAAGAAATGGCAAATCCCAAATATTGCCGTTATCATAGGTTCGTCAATCACCCAACCAGTGACTGCAACAAATTGAAACGCATTTTCAAGGAGAAGGTAGATACAGGAGAACTTCAATTAGGCACCGAAGGAGTTCACAGAGACCTCTTCTCGTCAGGAGCTGCATGATTTCTGGGGACTCCGTCCACAAAACAGTACAGTCTATGATGGAGCATTTATGTGAGATTCTGTACTTCTCCAAGGCGCAACGCCAAGACATATTTGCATCCCTCAACCGTGTTGTATCAGGCAAGCGGCTGTTTCCAGCCAGGGAAACCGTTCCCAAACCCAAACCTCTCCTAGAAAGCACGACTGATAGATGCAACTGGGGACTCCTAACCACTGCTCACCTGAAGGATGTCGAGTTTGACAGCACACTGATTGACGCGGCCTATGACTTCAATATTGTTACCGTCAAGACTCTAAGAGCCGCAGGAATTTCAAAGCAGAAAGCTGTGCACTGCCCAACTGTGATCAAAAACCCAGAAAGGGAATCAAAAAATGCTTACGGGTATATTAATCTCGAAATCAAGGTGGGTGATGCTCTAACACACGCCAAATTTCATATTGTTAAAGAATGCCCAAATTATAATATGGTTATGGGGCGCTCATGGGTGCATAGCAACAAAGCAAAGCTAGGAGTATGTCCTTTGCCAGTGTCTATACCTGAAAGGATTTCCAACAAGCCATCCAACCCTGAAGATTATTTGTTGCCGTATCAACAACTTGCCAATGTGACCCAATTGCCTGGAGAGATCCCGGCGATATTTGTTCGCAGACTCTGAACACAAGTAAGTTTCATTGAACAACCCTTTTTACAATAAGTCACTCCTACCTTCGTCAAAGCCTGGGGACTCAAGCCAGTTATCAACCCAGCTGTCACTAGGAGGTGTGAATGGGATGCTGGTCTTTTCAAATATTTTATCAAATGTTTATAAGTTGTCTCTCTCAAAGATGATGAGTCTAAGAGCCAAGTTACTGAGCAACGCCCAAACTCATTCCAAGTTGGAGATATGGTTGTAAGGATTGCTACTCAACCTCCACCCGATTCCGCATAAAGAAAATATGAGCCGTACCTAGTGGCATAAGTTATCTTAGGAGGTTACTGCAAGCTAATCAATGCCGACAAACTAGAAGGCATAGTAATGCACTCACGACCCCTTAAGCCTTTCAATACCTAAGATGTCGTGCTACCCTTTTCCTCCAGCATTCTCTTTAGTATTTCCTTTAGCAATTTCCCTTTTCATGCAATATTTATAATTCCTCCAAAATGATTGCACTGCCTGCATTCACAATTAGGGTT
The DNA here is from genome assembly GCA_023531105.1 of Papaver atlanticum. Classification (NCBI taxonomy): domain Eukaryota; kingdom Viridiplantae; phylum Streptophyta; class Magnoliopsida; order Ranunculales; family Papaveraceae; genus Papaver; species Papaver atlanticum. The sequence continues at coordinate 419,762 of JAJJMB010012240.1, forward strand.
TCGATTTGTCAGTTAATCAAGTATCATTTCCCTTTTATAAATCTCTTTACTCCTGAATCATCTAAAGGAAAAGTCTCAAGTAAACCTAAACCCTCACAAAATCATTACCCATTAATTCGAAACCAGAAAAAATCAAACCATGCAAGAGATGTCTCATATCTTTCAAAAATACCGAAAAGGGGAATATGTAAAGGAAAAGAAAGCACAAGATCATCAAGCAGCGGCACATTCTTTCTGGAGCAAGCATCTTTCGCATCCGAAGAGCAGCCTGCTTCAACCTTCGCCTGACGAGATTCCAAGAAGAATTTTTGTTGTCTGCAGTTTTCCGGATTTTGGGAATCCCCTTCACGGAACCAAGAAGCAATGAATTTGAAGTCAGCACACATAGCACTCCCGGATTGCAACTACTTCTTCAGAAACGGCGCATCGAATCACATGACATGCGCCATTAATTGGAGATGAAGACTCCTCACCTAACAAGCATGGATTTTATATTTCTTAGTCCGTGGCAATGCATCCATGCTTCTACACACCTGGCTTTTGGATTTCTAAGCTCGTGGCAATGCGTCCATGCTTCGACATACCTAACCGGCACGCCACAAATATTCAAGAAGCATGTAGTCTGTCTCCAGAAGCCGCTTCAACGCTCTCTCCAGAAGCCGCTTCAATGTTCTCTCCAGAAGCCGCTTCAGCGTTTTCTCCAGAAGCCGCTTCAATGTCCTCTCCAGAAGCCGAAGCCGCTTCAACGCCTCAGCAAGCCACACAGACCAACCGCATCATGTCTGCCATATCACCGACAAAGTCAGATTCGGTGTTTCTAGATTTCCAATTTCCTATGGAAGGGATGCATGAGCTGCTAAAAGTTTAGATACAATACAGATATATCAAATACGAATCCCGCTCATTGATCAACAAATGACGAATCCAAAAGATTGCCGCCTTCATCAATTTGTCAACCACCTTACCAGCAAATGCAATAGAAGTACATCTTTCAGGAGAAAATAGGCTCAGGATAATTACACATGGGGACTGCCAGCATGGGATGCCTTCAGGTCCCTCAACCAGGTTGTTTCTGATATCAGCATCATCACTATCAAAGCTTTATGAGCCACATGAATTTCTCAACATGAAGCCGTGCACGTGCATCAAAGACTCCAAAAGTACGTCGCAGAGATATTTTGACATATATGGCCACGCCATCGGATCTAAAGTATAACTGGGGACTTCTCAATCGCATCCCATTCCATACAACAATCCATGATTCAGAAGATAATTCAAAGGATGTCGCTTATAACGAAGTCCTTGAGGACTTGGTAGCAGCAAGTCGGCAACAGAACGCCTCTCAGCTCGTTTACTTCATTCAAAGACTCTGAAAGATTTTGCCCATATAAGCATTCCAAGCATTTCATCATCGCAATCAGAAGGGAAAGAATGAGCCGATGAGATAAAGAGTCAGGATGAAAGCAATTCCATTCCAGTCAATGCTAAGGAGTTTAAAAAACATTTTAGTTGTGACTCAGCAGTCCAGACTCCAAGCAACTTAAAGTCAAGGCCTCTCGCAATCGAGCGCAATGGAGTTTAGCAAATTTCGAAATCTACCTGGAGGCAATTGACGTATGATAGGAGGACGATCACTGCGTGATTTGATACTTCGTGAAATATCTCTTGCTCAAAGACCTAGCCGGCCTCTATCCTGGTAACATCTGTCTACCTTGCTTCATAAGTTTTATCTTTATTTGTCACCATCTAGTGCTTACCCCGCAACAATGTCACTGTTACGTACTAAGCAGGGGACTTAATATTGATGGTGGTTTTTAGTTCAGGGCTAAAATTATAAAATCCTGTATTTAATGCGCCATCATTCTGCAAAGAAGTTGAGCCATTTAAAAGTGATGAGTGCTCATGCCTCCTTACTTACATGCGTATTGAGCAATTCAATATATTTATATGAAATTTATCCAGAATGGTGCGTGTAGCAACAATCCCAAATATTCTATAAATTTATGAGTATTTGTTCCATACCATGTTCCCAGTTGAACTCTTAATACTGACATGACATGACATGACGACTAATGTTCGCTCTATGCTGAGTAACATGAATTTCCCGAAGTGTCAGGATTAAGATGCGTGTGGAAGTACTCAATCAGAGGCACGCAAAGTTATGTTGCCCTTTAACATTAAATTAGTGATTTTGTATCAGTATGCAAAATTCACCAAAATTTGATTGGTTTTGCGGCAACCCGCAAAATTCAGTCCTTTAACCAAATTTTATCAATTTGCAAAAATTAGGTTTTTGGCGCCCTGCGCAATACCTCGAACCCTATTGGTCGAGACCAAACCTAGGTAAGCTAGGCAATTAATCCTCCATGGACTAGTAGGAGCAAAGTCCCACCAAAAATCAGAAAACAAGAAATAAAGAGGAGCTATGGAAAATAGGAGCAGCAACAAGAGGAGGCGTGGCCGCGCCATATGGCCGGCTAGTTCGCCCTAGCGGGCACCACCTGAAGTCGGATGGCCACGCTCCATGTTGCCCTTGCCGGCCCCTTTTTCAATCGACCAATCAGGTCACTCTAAATGCGTCACACGCACATGGAATGTGGCCAGGTCCATGTCCCTTGCCGGCCCCCTTTCCCATCGACCAATCAGGTCACTCTAAATGCGCCACACGCACTTGGAATGTGGTTGGGCCCATGCTACTTGCCGACCCCCTTTCCAATCGACCAATCAGGTCGTTTTAAACCCGCCACTCGCATTAAATGAAGCCAAACTGCGCCAACACCTAGTGGACGTCGCGTCAACATGGGCTCCATGCCAATTAGATAATCAACCTGCCAAATCGCGCCGACATGATAATTGGTAGGCCATGCTATTCCGTGGCAGCAATATGCCAACGTGCCATAACAGCGCAGTCGTGTGCTATCTCACTTTTCGTTCGTGGCCAACGCCATAACAAACTCTAACCAGGGTATTCTGATCAGAATAGAACTCTTGTATTAATGGCATTGGTCAAATCAAGAGGAAACCCTAATTCCTAGTCATGGCATAAATCATGCCATTTCGGACCCACAACATGCCACAAGCCATGTGGGATTCAGAAGACCCTAAAAGTGGCGCCCGCGCCATATTATAGCTACCCATGGCTATCCCCGCATCCATGGTCGTTCCCACATTATGACCTTGCCATGATTTCTTTATTTAACGTGGCCACGACAGTGTTTGCCAAAATGCCACCATATCGCAGTCACATAGCCGCACATGCTAATTAGGGTTTTGACATGCCAAACCCTAATTTGGAAGGCAGCTATGCCGACCCATGCCAAATAATGCCACCTAAGGCATTAAGTTTAATACGGCAACTAGATCCAATATTGTTGAGTCATATTTGGACCTAGCGCCAGTATGCCAAGATATAGTGGCCGCGGCTACGCCAGGCAGGCGCCACTCCGCCACTATGCCACTGGCAGGCGCCATTATGCCAATATGCCACTGGAAGACGCCAACGAGATGTGTCCATGATCAACTGCCACCCTCTTCCATAAATTACAATCTTGGTCGTCCAACTTCGCCAGCCGAATTGACCAGCCTAGATTAAATCTTAGGTGACCAACCAAAGACTAACTTAATAGCGTCACACGTTATTTCTTGCGGCAAGTCTCATGACTTAGCTCGCCATACATGATCACCCGCCGCCTAATTTGCGCGCGATTGGTCAGAATAACTAGGTCTTGCACATAAGACCCACTCAACAATCTGCTGTATATTTTCCACGAAAATACTCGAGACATCAAACATGTCACAAACTGGGGTATTGGTCTGGCGGTTTACAGTGTGCGGCGTGCAACACTCCTATTATGAGAAAATGTCAGGAAAGGGCGGACGGTTAATGAGCAGTAAGTGAGTAGTGGGTGTAAGGCTGACCAGTCTTCCCTCGTGATGGAAACATGATGGTCACCACTTTTTACATGACTCCACTTCTCCACTACTTAACTGTCTCCGTTTCCTACGAGATCAGGGGCTCAATCATGACTTGTATAAATAGGTTTTCGACCTATTTTGACAAAGGACAAGTGTTATCAACACAAGTATCTATAAAAACACCAAGAATTGATAGCTTACATTCCGCAAGCCAGTTCCATATTCTGATACAAGTCATAAAATAGCCACACCTTCAGAGTTGACCATTCTGATCTCAACACCTTCTTCGCTTCCCTCCCTAAGATCAACCCTTCTCCTTCACTTTGTGACCGAAGCAAGACCGGAACGACCATTTCTTGGTTTAGGCCAGGATTGTACATATTTATCTCTCAAATCTAAAGTACTCCCGTGCAGTGCATTTGTTTAGGGTTTAGATTCGTTTCTCGGCGGCACACCCAAATTTTCCAAAATTAGCAGAATCAGTTTTTACCCCAAAAAAGATATATGCTTTCTTTGTCTTAGTAGATGCGGAGGGAAAGCAGCGACGTGATAAAATATCACAAAAGAAAAAAGCTGAAGATGAAAAGCTCATATCTCATCAGCAAAAGCACTACCGACTTGCATGTGAGACTATCGGCTGAAGATGAAGTTCGGCCTTACGTTGATGGTGTAGCTTCTGATTCAGATGCGGATGAATGAAGAATTTTGTCATAATTCGTCAGCAGAAAATTCAGAAGTTAGGTTTTCATTGAAAATGATGTAGAATCTTCGTCCGATGTCGGATTTTTTTGATCTACCCATGTTTCTTCATCCTCAGAAAATTTCCAAGCTTTAATTGAGATTCTTTTCGGCTTTCGAGCATGTTTAAGGGCCGAAATTGACGAAACAGTAAACTTGCAGGAGGTTTTCAGAAAAATTTCAGCTGTCATGTAGTCCAAAGTTTTGGACACATCTTTTTGCTCGTTTATCCAATTGCTGTGAATTTTGGATATGTTTTAGAGGACATCCATACGAAGAGTATGACATATGACTAAACCTTATATTCCTTACAAATTTCTCCCAGCTCGTCGCTTTGTACAGGTAAGTGTAAAATCACTTCAGACAGTCTTGCTGTAAAACGTCTCTTTTGTGTCTTTAGACCATTTGAATGTGTGTTGAACGCTTGATGAAGGATTTCAAAGCCATTGATTAATTTTCAACCAGAACCTCTTGGTTGACACATGAGCCTAGTGCTTGCAGTACCATTTTTTGTTTCTGTCAGTCGTAGAAACATCACTTCTGAAACCCCGAACACGGGACCATAACTGGGGTTGCTCTCAAGAGAGGATGATGTAATGACCATGGTTGTATGTCCCGGTTGTAGCATTCGTTTTATGATGAATGATTAGCATATGCGAGCTTGATGTCAGTTATGAGTCTTGGAGTATGAAACTGATCGTTATGATCAGTGGATCGTCAGTCCCCAGTATTTTTTTAAATCTCCTTTTCGTTTTTCCTTCTTATGGCAAGACCTAGATGGAGGACCCAGGTAGAAAAACATGATGCAAAGACCTAGGTGGTCGAAGTTGGAGGTACCTTGATGGAGGACTTAGTGGAATTGTTGAGATAATGAGTCCCGTCTAAGAATTGTTGCTTGCATGTTGTATGCTCTGGAAGTTGTAGGAACCCCATACGATGTTAGAATTCTATGCTTGACCCCAAATTTTGAAGCTAAGAGACTGAGGAATCATATGCAAAATGAATCCTTCAGTTTTGATATTTCTAGGTCAGTCAATGACGCATGCACATTCATAACTTGTAATCCCGTGCAAATTTTCAGATTCCATAAACATGAGTGTGGAAGGAATATCTTTCTGCTCGTATGTCCAATTGATGTATCCTTTTGGTATGTTGTATAAGAGACATAGACGAACATCTTTTGTTGAGAAAGCATTGTACCATTCCTCACCTATTGGTACGTTTTTGTAAACCCATGGCCTGAAGTGTGTTGTCTCTCATTTGTAGAGGTGATAAGAACATCTTGTAGAAGACTTTGTCTTGTGCCCACCAGTCGTGCAAGCTTTGGGAAAACTTTCATGTGAACATGTTACCATGTCTACACATCTTGATATGAATCATTAATGCTTGGAGAAGCCCTCTTCATCGAGTAACACTTCATAGAATGGTTAGTTGATGAAGCCATGTTATGAGGATGTTGCTCATCGGACCTTTGTTGATGCTGAGATCACGATTGAATTTTCTCCATAAATTCTCGTTGATGCTGATACCATGGTCGGAGTTGCTTCAGAGACCGAAAAGACTAGTATCGACATAGTCTTTGCTCCTTCATCCAGTGAGCTTTTACATTCACGAACTAGTTTATGGGTTGAGCATTCTTAAGATGAAGGTGTACTGGGAGTTTAACTCAAATTCTCCTGAACATTATGAATTTACTATGAAATGGCTTTGTCAGGGAATTGATGTTGTTGGGGAAGATAACGGCAGCGGTCTTCATTCTAAATATGATCGGTGAAGAGAGGAGGTTCTTCAGTCGTGCAGGAGTTTGTAATGTAGAAAGGTCCTGTTGATGAAGTTTCATGGAATCACATCAGGTCGCAATAAATAGATTTGAATCGATCTTTCCAATAAGATCAAGTCCCAATGTGTTGAAGGAATTTGTGTCATCGATGAATGATGTTGCATCTGCTCCAAAAGTCTTATCATGGGATAGTGAATACTTATCGATTGTAGTTCAGTTGCACTTTGATCGTGCCGGTGTTGAATCAATGTGTCATCATCGAGATATTTGTACTGAAGCCAGAGGCACCATTATTGAAGGTGTACTCTTTGATTGGGAGTACAATTTGAAGACTTCTTAGATGCTTGAGTGTTTAAGTGTCATATCCCTTAAGCTTCGAATGTCTTAGGCTTGATCGTCTCGGCCCCGAGTATCTTCTGTTGATTCAGCATTCCTTTCGTTGTGGTAGTGGGATTCAACACTTGTGCAAACATAAGAGCTTTCTGATTTTGTGTCACACACGGACACTCCTGCACGGATATGGAGAAACGCCCAAATTGTTCTTTTCCATGTTTGAACATCATCTCAGTAATGAATGTCTCAGTGAGATGCTCGATTCGGAGAGGTGTCAGATTCAACCACTTGGTAAAATATTAATATGGTGAAGCTACCTATTTATAACGTCTTGCAATAGCAGAGTTGCTAGCATAATTGAGTTCCCATGCTATGATAGCATGTGAGGAAATAAATGACCTAGACATGGGAGGAAGTAGACTTGCCTGAGTGCGGAACCTATTGATGTATGTCTATGCATCTTTTGCAGATTCTTGTTTCAACCTCGTCGAAGTTCGAAATTCCTCCAAGTGCTCTGATGATGGAACGTTCGCCAAATCTTTTAGATCAGAACTTTCTTCGTTTGAGAGATGTGCAACCAAAGACGCTTTGTTAGTAGCCATCTTTTCAGCGTGGATCCACGCTCGTCCGAGGATCGTTTCATATCTTGGATCTTCCAGACTATGTGAAACTTGGTATCTATTCAGGATGAACCTATTTTCACCTTGAGAGTGATGTAGTCATAAGCATCTCTGAGTGTTCCTTCATGGTCTCTGATGGGAGCATCGATCAACATTCTTCCAAATTCATTTCCTCTGAGATGGCATGTTGTAAGCAGTCCCCAGTCGTGCATCTCTTTGTCTGTGGATGGAAGCTCATGAAGTATTTCCGGAATGGACTTCCTGACACGATGTGAGTTAGTGCTCTGAACATATCTCTCCTTTATGCCTTCGATAAATTGAGTAATTCACATATATGTTTGACCAAAGAATGAACTGTCTTTTTGATAGGTTGTTCAGAGAGTGAAAGTCTTGATTGGGGAAGGGTCATGTGTACTCCTTCAGTCCCCAATCGAAACTCTTCTAGATTAACCTTCTCTTTGAAGATGTGATTCAAAGTATTGCTGTCACTTGTTGGATGATTGAAGAACCTATGAAGGCGATAGTACCTGAGATTCTCAATTTCTTCTTCAGCTGTCTCTCTCCTGATGAACGACAATTTGATTGCACCATCTTGAACGCATACTTCCAGTAATTCGATCACTTCTTCAATGGGAAGAGGGAAGTTTGAGTCTGTCTGATCATTTCTCGTTGATGCTGGGTTGAGGTTTGTGCATTTCAGGAGTGGTTATCCTTTCTTTGCGCCTTCGAAGGAGCCTTGGATGTCGCATGTTTGAGCATATGTGACTTTCCTTTTACTTCCTTGAGCAACAACGTTCATGGAAAGTTAGATATTGTATAGTCTGTTAAAGAAATACTGAGTATCATGAGGCTCTTAGTCTATGTTTTGCTCTTTACAGTAAAGCAGGTGCGGTAGTTGTTGATCGCTTTGCCGCTTTATGAAGTTCTGAGAAGGTCTGGAATAAAAGAATCTCCAGTAAAGCTCTGTAGACTGGGATCATTCCGTTGATGCACAAGTCAACAAGCTGATGTTCAGTGACATTTGGATCAAGGAAATCTAAAGCATGGACTCTGAATTTTTTCACATAATCATTCGGATGCTCATTGTTCTTCTGAAATATTCTTGTTAAATCTGAGAGAGTAATCTGCTCTGAGACGAAGAAGTATTTCCAGTAAAAAGCATTAACCATTTCTCCCAAACTAGTGATGCTCCCTAGTGCGATGTTGTTGTACCATGTATATGCTCGACCTGTTAGAGACTTTGAGAACTCCTTCCAACGGAAGACATGGTTGTGTTCATGTTCTCCTAATGCTTCCAGGAATCGAGAAACATGTTCTCGGGCATTCCTAGTTCCATTGTACAGTGTGAATGTCAGAGAAGTGTAGCCCTTCGGGAGAGGCATTCTTTGCATAGCAGCAGGATATGGAGGTTGATGATGGTGAACGGATGATGCCTTGTCTTTTCCTCGAGCCTATAGAAAATGTTCCAGGTCCTCACGAGTGATGAAACCTATAGATTCTTTTGCTGGTGGGTCATCTGCAGCTTTCCAGACTTCATCATCATCTACCACGTGGATTGGAGAGATTTCGGGATCAACAGCCGGAGATGTGTTTGGCTTTTCCTTTCTCCTAAGTTTTCTCTGACATCTTGTCTGTGAAAGTTTTGATATAATTGTATAACTCCTTCTGAGTGGTAGCCATGTCAATCTGATTTTTGGCGAGAGTCTCTCGCACCTTCATGAGATCAGCTATGGTAGGCGGATTTTCTATGATTTATTCGGGAGACCGGCCGAAGAGAGGATTGCTTTCGATGTTGGTTTGAGGAGGTATGTTATTACCAACACCGTTGTTGGAAGCAGGAGTAGTTTCTGGAGTTCCACCACTATTGCTAGTGTTGGCATTGTTTGGGTTAGGATTTGTAACTGAACCTGACCTAATATCAACCATTTTTTAAAAGTTTGAGATTGCAACTGAGAGATTAATCTCTCACTGTGGTCGTGTTAGAGCATTGCTCGGTCGAACTCGCATGCGTTGCTATCTCAAGCATGTTTGTCAATATTAGTGATCAAAACTATTAGTCTTGATTTCTAGCCTATTTATAGATGTCTCGGACTAGGACATAGATAGTGTAGTTGAGCTTAGATTTCTCGGCGTTCATCATTTGAAGACGAAGAACTACTAAGGGGATCTTGTGGAACTTCATCGACAAAAGGTATGTGGATACTTAAACTCATCTATCACTTGGAAAGTCTATTTCTACTCTATCTCCTATAATTGAGACATAAGTCGTATTACGATATAGTTTTCTACTATACACATTTGAGATTTCGAGCTGAGTATATCTCGCTTTCATATTTCTCGAAATATATGTTGACAAGCTTTCGTTTTAGCCATGTTCATCTTTACTCGTGACAAAAGTCATGTTGACATTTCAATAACTTGAAAATTGCTTTGATGCTAATAGTGTGTGAACCGTGGCTATAATGTTCATTATTGATTCAAGTGAATCAAACTGATTTTGTTTAAATTGTGTTCTTGTATAATTCATGAGAATATAGCAATTGAACAATTCATTAACTAGTTTCATTTTAGTCATTTGAACTAGTTATGGTTAAGATGAATAAGGTTGATATGAGAGTAATCATATGGCTAACCTCGGTTAACTATTTATGAACCAACATGGTGTACACGTTTAGGTACGGCTACATAAACCTAAATGAGGGTACATTTCATTTGTGTGTAACAAGCTAAGTTCGATCTAACGGTTGAGAGATATTAGCTTGGTTGAATCAGGTTTTTCATCTAACGGTGATTATTGAATGCTTTGTTACCAAGGTAACTTGGATTGCAAACCCTGATTTGAAAACTATATAAGGGAGAACTCTAGCAACTGGGAAACCTAATCCCCACACCTCCTGTGTGTTACTAGTTGCATAACTAGAGTCGATTCTCCTTTAACCTTAGGTTTCTTCTCGAGACCCTGTAGGTTAACGACTTGAAGACTTCATTGGGATTGTGAAGCCATACCCAACTATTCTCTTGTAGTTGCATGATCTGATCTTGTTGTTTCTATCGTGTTGAGTACAATTGAAATAATTGACTCGAGATTTTATATCTCCGATAGGCAAGATAAAAGTAGTCACAAACATTTTCGTCTCATCGTTTGTGATTCCACAATAACTTGTTTCGCTAGTCGATTAAGTTTATTATGAGGTGATTGATAATACTAGGTTGTTCTTTGGGAATATAAGTCTGGTTTATCAATTGGTTCTTGTTCACCTTGATTTATCAAAAGATGGAAAAAAAACTCTTGGGTATTTCTGTGGGAGACAGATTTATTCAATCCTATAGACTTTTCTGTGTGAGACAGATTTGTTTATCAAGTCTTCGACTTTAAGTCGTAGCAACTCTTGGTTGTGGGTGAGATCAGCTAATGGAATCAAGTGTGTAGTATCCTGCTGGGATCAGAGACGTAAGGAGCGCAACTGTACCTTGAATCAGTGTGAGATTGATTAGGGTTCAACTACAGTCCAGTCCGAAGTTAATTTGTAGTAGGCTAGTGTATGTAGCGGCTTAATACAGTGTGGTGTTCAATCTGGACTAGGTCCCAGGGTTTTTATGCATTTGCGGTTTCCTCGTTAACAAAATTCTTGTGTATATGTTATTTCTTTTCCGCATTATATTTTGTTATATAATTGAAATATCACAGGTTGTGAATTAAGATCAATCAATTAGAATATCCAACCTTTGGTTGTTGATTTACATTGATTGACACTTGAATATTGGTCTTTGGTACCGTTCAAGTTATTTCACATAATAATCAGGCTCGCGGATTTCAATCTGTTTGATTTGTTGATTACATTGTGAAACAAAGTTATTAAACTCTTTGATATACCTTACTCTAGATTGAGTCTGACTGTCTAGTTGATTCTCTAGAAAGTATATTGGAGTAAGTCCTCTCAGATTGCAAAAATCGAACACTAACAATATATACAATTGAGATATATTAGACACAATAATGCGTCTATCAAATACCCCCAAACTTATTATTTGCTAGTCCCGAGAAAATTTAATCTACAAAATAAAATCCTAACTCACTGTCGCAGGCATCGCGATTGCACTTAGCGTGCGCAACAAGCCTTTGAACCCCTAAGTGGACCTAGTGGCCGAGTTATAGTCTCGGGAGGGTTTACCAGAGGTGTACCCACAAAACCTTTACTCCAGACCCTAACTATCTACGCAGAACCTTGAAATGGCACTAAAGAACCTCCTTGGTTGGCATACTTATTGATTATGGGAGGAAGTACCCTGATACGAAATTCCAATTGTTGTACACGAGTTTGCACTCAAACATACTAAAATTCATATATAAGTGACATAGCTCTACTTAGATAGTTTCTATGGACATCAATATCCGGAGTCAACAAATCACATGGATAGATTAAGAGATGGATATAGAAAAACATAGATGGTTTTGATGTTGACTAGGTGAACGGTGTTTCTCATATCTGTCTGAAGGCCACTGCCAAAATGAACCTATCCTAATGGACTGAAATACTGGTCTGACTAATATTAACACAACTAGCATATACAAGGGAACCAGTGGTCGATAATCCTAATTCTAGATCAACTCGTCTGGCATATACAAGGGAACCAGCGGTCGATTTATTGAACACACATTTATTATTTATTTATTTATTTAGAACTAACAACATGATTAGATCTTGTGGATTCAAGCGCATGCTTCTTGTCAGCAGATTACATGGTAATTCCCGTGGATCCTGCATTCCACGCTTGTTTAGGCAACGGAGACAGGGAGAACACACACATATTGCTATCCAAGTGTTAAAATTTATTCCGATTGGTCTATTGGTCTGGTCTTTTTTTTTTTTTTTTTTTTTTTAGTAACTCAATCACTCTATTACACCCTAGCAGTGGTAACAACTTAAATCGTGAGCCCCACCTAATCACTTAGAGAAACATATTTTAAAAAGAAAAGAAAATAAAAACAGAAGTGAAAAGGACTCAACGAGATATGGCGAAACTATCATGTTATTTCTAACACCTGAGCTCTGTGCTTTTACGAATAGACTCTTATAGATGTTTCCATCTACTCAGATTGGTTCCTCAACTCCTAAAACCAAAATGCTTCCATCCACTTAGATTGGTTAGTGCCATCCTTAATAGGCATAAATTTCTAGGCTCTGGAGTTTATTTATTGCAACTAAAAAGCTTTTCCCATACCCCCAAACTTAAATCTAACATTGTCCTCAATGTTCTAAAGATGAAATTAAAAGCATGAACAAGGAGAAACTGTTACCATTTGAAGCAAAAGAGTTAAGGAAAAACATTACCGTGTTGCATGAGAATGGGTTACCTCCCAAGAAGTGCTAAGTTTAAAGTCTTCAGCCAGACATTGGAAAGGATTAGTCACCTCGAATCGTATAACAGTATTCGGAATAACTGTGGGTCTTCAAAACCAAATTGAGCTGACCATAGGAAACAACAATAAGCCAAGAAAGTGAACAAGTAT
>JAJJMB010012240.1:434184-500012 GCA_023531105.1 Papaver atlanticum
TTTTTTTTTTTTTTTTTTTTTTTAGTAACTCAATCACTCTATTACACCCTAGCAGTGGTAACAACTTAAATCGTGAGCCCCACCTAATCACTTAGAGAAACATATTTTAAAAAGAAAAGAAAATAAAAACAGAAGTGAAAAGGACTCAACGAGATATGGCGAAACTATCATGTTATTTCTAACACCTGAGCTCTGTGCTTTTACGAATAGACTCTTATAGATGTTTCCATCTACTCAGATTGGTTCCTCAACTCCTAAAACCAAAATGCTTCCATCCACTTAGATTGGTTAGTGCCATCCTTAATAGGCATAAATTTCTAGGCTCTGGAGTTTATTTATTGCAACTAAAAAGTTTTTCCCATACCCCCAAACTTAAATCTAACATTGTCCTCAATGTTCTAAAGATGAAATTAAAAGCATGAACAAGGAGAAACTGTTACCATTTGAAGCAAAAGAGTTAAGGAAAAACATTACCGTGTTGCATGAGAATGGGTTACCTCCCAAGAAGTGCTAAGTTTAAAGTCTTCAGCCAGACATTGGAAAGGATTAGTCACCTCGAATCATATAACAGTAGTCGGAATAACTGTGGGTCTTCAAAACCAAATTGAGCTGACCATAGGAAACAACAATAAGCCAAGAAAGTGAACAAGTATCGCATGACCTTACCTAGTTTCCTGATAACTATCGCTAACTGTGGTTCAGGTTCAGGTTCTATGAAAGGGTCTCGATAAATTATTTTCATTGGCTGCATTTCCTCATGGGTGGGATCTGAATCATTAGGTCCTAAAGTCTGGAAAAACTCAAATAGGAACTTAGAAGGACACAATAATAACCTAAATAACGGAGGATCCTCTAAGTCAATCAGATTTGACTTACATAATTGACCACAATGAAAGTAGTGGTCATTCTTAAGTAAATGTGTCGATTCTATTAACCTAAAGTACTTAGGCTTAGTCTGAGAACTTGATAAGTGACACATTTGAAATATAAACGTTCCCACAGTTGGAAGAAAACTATTTGGTGGGAAAACAAAGTCAATTTGGGTATCATAGCCTTGGCAAACCACATCAACAAGATTATGGGTTTCTAACGGCTGAACTTTTTCCTTGACATCATTAGGTTCGGGAAAACGAGTATGAAGGTAATCTTGTAAAATGGTCGAGGCACAGATATCAATTCCTAAGTGAGGGGACTTTCTGAGAGTTAAAGGTAAGGCACTAGGAAAGTGATAATCACCCCCAAACTTAGAGTTTTCAGTGTCTCTAGATAGACTAGTCACAATCTCCCTAATTTCTAGATCATCAGATTCTTGGAAATGGTCAATTGATTCTTCTAAGTTATTATCAGGTAGGGCATCTTTACTCATCTCTACGGGACTATCTTCTTCATCTAAGACTATTGTTTCTAAGTCGCTAGACTCTAAAACAACATTTTCAGAATAAACCCGTTCCTCTAAACCACTATATACTTCGTAATCAAAAGGAAAAACTACATCGTCTAAAACGGTGGTATCACTAATCAAATCCTCGTCCTTTTGAATAGGTGAATAATCATAAAAATTATTTGGATTTGAACTAGAAATAATATAATCATTACAAAGCTCAATTGGATTAATAGTTTCCTGATCACTATGCCTACATATTTCAGATTCTTCATTATTACTATCCTCATCATCATAATAGTACGAAGATGATTGAACCTTATCTAAATAATTAGTGTCTTTTATTCTAACCTCGTCCTCTAAATTAGGCAAATATTCACCATTGATATCAAGAGTAGAATCGGAAACACTATTTTGAATAATTAGATCTTTTAGAGAAATTCTTTTCTGGGTCTCTAACAAAAGCTTCTGGGCCGACTCACATGATTTCCTGACATAATCTAGGAAAGAAGGTAAAGGAAGTTCACTCGTTGCACTCTCGTCCATAACTATGTTATTCATTTCTGCAAACTTACGTGCTATCTCAGCTAACTTACGTGTTGACTCTAGTAAAGACAAATTATTAGAATTAATCTCGTAAGACCAATTCGTGTGTGGATAGTACTCGGGCTCACCATGGGATGAACCATAACCTTTAAAAGATTGGCGTTCCCAACTACTATTTCCACCATGGTTATAAAAATGATGATGTCCATAATCAAATTCAGGTTGATACTCATTGTATTGGCTTCTATCATACCAGTTCGACATTCTTAATTGCAAGGGAATTCTACACAATCACAAGCAAGACTGACTCGACCAAATCAAACCTATAAAATCTAGCAAACAACAAGCATGATGGCTCCCTTAGATTGTTTCTAGACCACCTTCTATTCCTCCAAAAGGAAACTAGGTATCGTTTTAGCAAACCTCTCTAGATCGATCCGAATAAAGTGAGTCGAAGAGAAGTAGGGGAAGCTCAGGGTAGCTTTGATAACCCCACCTCTTTGGCAACGTTTCCTTTAGGGCGGCTCTAGTCGACTCACAGTAATCCTCCTGAACTTTTGAGTTAAGCTAATAAGATACCAAATACTTCCCTTTGAATGACTTTCCTACAAGCTCGTTACCCTATCGGTCTCATTCTAATCAGTATTTTAAGCTTGGGTTCGCGTAGGTTATGTGTTCCTAAGGCGGGCAAGAAGAGAACGGTGATGAAATCCGAACCCTTATCTTGTATGGCCTGGCCTTGCCCTTTACTAAGAAATTAAAGTCTGTATTCAAAACCTCAACATATATGCACCTTAAGGAAGACAGTAAACCCGCTTACAGGGGATTCGCGGGTGTTTAGAAGCTTACCTCCCGTACCAGACGGGCGATGAAATGGTTGTAGTCGACTCGGGCCACGACTCCTATGTCATGTACGAACCCGAGGGGCCGAGACGATATCATAATCGTCGTCCTTCCCTGCAAACAGTTTATATTTATAAAAAAAAAATGTACCCTTCCGCAGGGTTTAAAAATAATTAAAGTCCAATGTTTAATGTTCCAAAAATAAAAATAAAATACAAAAATAAAGTCTTATTTACAGTTTCTAAAAAAAAAATCTAAAAAAAAAATAATCTAATTAATAAAAAAATAAAAAATATATATATATATATATATATCTTCGTCTTTTCTCCGTTCTTTTCGCTTTGTCTAGCTTTTAATCCCCCAGGTCTTTCGTCTCCAATTCCTCTTTGATTCAAAACCTGCAACAAAAAGACAAATACCCAAGAAACGTAAAAAAAGAACAAAAGAATAAAAATCTAAAAACTCTAAATCTAAAAACAAATCCCCGGCAGCGGCGCCAAAAATTGATGTGATTTCAACTTTGTTGTAGTAAAAGGTTCGTTGAGACTTGTGAAGATTCAAGTTTTTAAATTTAATAAAAATATACAATAATATTACAATTGGTGCAAGAGGTACTGAAACTAAGGATTCGGCCAATCTTCATAACATAAGATTATTTATTCTCAACAATTTTAGCTCAAGAAATATAAACATGGACTCTATTTTTGCCAAGGTAGATTCTCAAAACATTGATTGTAAATGTTAAGCATGGGACATCAAATCACCTAAGCTAAGCATGACCCATCTAATCAAATGACAACCAATTTAATCAAATCATATTTCAATTAATTTTAGTGCAAAAGTCATAAAAAAAAAGAATAAAACAAATTTACCCATGTATGAAGTTCGACCTCCTCCGTCGTCCCAGTGTTGGGGTTTAGCTCATCATGATGAAAACACGGTCAAAAGATTTATTTATAGCTCAAATGGTGTTTACAATGGAGAGAAAAAAAGAAAATGGTGAAAAACAGGAATCTGAGACGCACAAAAATCGTGTCAAAATGAACGATACAATAGAAGTGCTGTAGACACTGTTCTGCGGTCGCTGGGAAGGAGTTGGGAACTGTCGCAATTAAGGGATCGTTTTCAACGACTTTCCTTTACAGGCTTTTGTTCTTCGCGTTCATCATCAGGAGCAGCAGCAGCAGAAACCGAGTTCTGCAACTTGTGATTTCTTCTTCTCTGGCTCTCCTCAGCTCCCCAAACTCTCGACAACCCTTCTCTGAACTATCATCACCCCTTATATACTCTTCAGCTCCAAAATAACTCCATATAATCTTCATTGATTACTCTTATAATCTACTTCATAGTCATGGGAATAATTTCCTTTTTCAACTCCTTCACGCGTCTGCATGTATTCTGAATACTCTCAACAGACTCATACACATTCCATAAGAAGATTAACACGCTGGAAACACACACAAACCTTCCCAAAATATCTCAGAAATTTTCCCGAGGAAACTTGCCCTGTTTTGTCGATATTATGTGAAATCTTCTCCTTCAATCGAATTTAAAGCTCTTACCAATCCTGTTTGGATACGACACAATATTTCCAACCAATCCTAGACAAAATCTCCTACCATAACTCTCCAAATTTAGTCCATGCAGTTACGCAGTGAACTGCCAAAATTTCCCGCCAAAAAGCTTCCTTTGAATTTGAGAAGAAGATGTCCTCCCCCTAATCCTGCCCGTGTGTCCCTTTAGCACTTGTCTTATAGGGTGCAAATAGTAATTTTTGGGCGTAGATAGTAATTTTTCCGGGGTTCCTCCGACACATTTTTGGGGTGCTTCCGGTGCATTTCTGGGGTGCCTTTAGTACTCTATCCTGGGGTGTAAAACATCACTTTTCGAGCCAATTTCGCCGCAAGAGCTTATTTCTCTAAAAATACCTACAAAGACATAAAATAACAAAATAAATGCAAAATCGAACACTAACAATATATACAATTGAGATATTAGACACAATAATGCGTCTATCAGTGTGGCTGTTGTACCCCCGCATTTTTAATTGGTATCAGAGCAGGCAAACACATTAAAGACCTCATAAGTCTGTGTTTGTAGCGATCTGATATGGACAGAAGTGCTATCTCAATAAATGCACCACCAGATCCGGGGATTTCAGAATTCTCTTCCACGTTTGATTTAATTAAATCCGTAGAATAAATTCTATCCAAACCTCCACCAGGTTTAAAATCCCTTGAAGTATTTTCAGGAATTGAAAAGAAACTTGAAAGCCTATCTTCTGATGTTGATTTATATCTCTAGAATAAACAAGAATCTCTTGACAGGCTAAATCAAGTTATGATGAATAATATTTATGTTGAAGTTGATATTGATTTGTTAATCAATGAGTGCAATACTCCTCCTCTGTGTAATCCAATTAGTGGTAACAAACTAAACGAGTTACAAGAGGAGTTTAAATCCCAGACATCTGAGTATATCACCTCAATGCATGAATCAATTCATTGCTCAATCCCTGATACTTCGCATCAAAATAGTTGTAGTACCATCTCTTATAAAGAAGTCAGGATGTCTTTTTTTGTCAAAAGAGTTCCCCTCTACTGTACTAAAAACTATTTGCTGAAACTGTTTTTTCTAAGTTGGAAAACAGGAAATCAGAAACTCAATTCTCTTTGGGCTCTCTTGAAATTCCTTGATAAACTTAGAAGAACAATGTTCTGGGTTTCACTCGTTTTTGAAGTTTGTAAGAGTTGTTGGAAAGAAACCCTCTCCTGGTGTCATGGCAGTCAAAACTAATCCACTATGTCCTTGTGTCCACAGGTCTCGGCTCAAGAGGGTTATTTGTTGAGTCTATACTCCAAATATTTTTTGGTTATCCAAACAAGTCCCTCTTGCACACGTGTGGATGACACTACTTGAACTTGGTTCCCGTACGTTTTAATTCTAGAACGCACACGAACCAGCTCAAGTCCACCGCTTGTCACTTTAAAAGAGAAAGTTTTTTCCCTTCTTCGTTCTTTTCACCTTCTCTTTACAGTTCGAGTACGATTGAGAAACCCATATGTTCATGTACCAATCGTTCTCATCCTCTTGATTCGTGACCAATTTTTGATTGGTTTGTACCATTAGAATCAGAAGAAGCTTTTGCATGTTGGGTCAAGAACGCTTCTTACTTTGCTCACCAGTTTGGAACTCCACCATCAACAAAAGTTCACGAACCAAGTAAGTTGTTCATCCTCTCTGTTGTGTTTTTTTTTTCTCTTTCAAAAATGGCTTCTAGGAAAAGGTTAAGCCGTGGTGAAAGTTCAAGCTCTCAACCTAATCGAATCTTTGATAGTGATAATGAGTTTGAAGATGATGAAATTGGGTTAGACGTTTTACAACCCTTTTATGACCCCGCTCTTCAAGTTAACTTTACTAGTCTTTTTGCTAGGAATAAATATGTCAAGTTTCTTAAAGGGAAGTTTGTCATAGAAAGGGTTTATGATCGTACTATTAGCGAACCTGAGTTTCACCAGTTTATGAACCAACGTGAGTGGGGTTATATTCATGATGGTCTTGGGTCATCCTATCCTGAGATGACTTGTCAGTTTTATGCTAACCTGCATGCTGCCAACAAAATCAGTTGTTGCTTCAAGACAATGGTTGGTGGGATATCATTTGAAGTATATCGTGAAGTGATTGCATATTTGTTGAACTTATCACTTGATCGCTCATTTGCAATTCCTCAACCTGAGAATCACATACCAACTCAGGGTCAGCTATCCGAATTGCTTCTAAATAGAAGTGAATCGTTGTATGGGGGCAAGTTGTCTGTTGACAACATTAGCTTTCATTTGAAAGTCTTCAGTAAATTGGCTGTTGCAAATCTGATTCCCAGTACGCTTGATAAGAATCTATGGAGCAGAACCCTTGCGGAGATAGTTTGCTATCTTATCTCTAGTGAAGAGATTGATTTCTGTGGTCTGATTATTCGTCAGATGATTCATATGGTTTCACGGAAAAAGAATTTTGGGTTCCAATGTCTTATCAGCAGAATCTACAGTCAATTTAAGGTTTCACTTATTGGCACCTGCACTGGTTATGCTTCTCCTCTATCCCAGACAGACATCAACAAGATGAAGAAGCCAGTCACTTCTGAAGACAATCTTCTTAATGAAAGAATTGAGTGCCTACAGGAACAACTGAGCTACGTGTTGGGAATTCATCCTGAATTAACTGAACATGTTTGTAAGATTGCTGAGAAATATAATCGCAATCAAGCTTAGTTCCTTAATTTTTTGTTGTTAAACTTCTTTTGTTGAGTGATACTCTAAGGGTTGTAATAACTTTTTATTTAGCTTTGAATGGTTTTTCTTCATTTAAAATTGCTATAAGTATTGCATCCATGAGAAGTTTAATACATGTTCAAAAGTTATCTCTATTATGTCGATATGAATGTATTGATAGAAAATAGAACGAACTTTTGACAATACAAAAGTTAAAAGCCTTTTATGTCATTTTTTGATAAAAAGAAAGGATAAAACTTTTGTTTACAAGGATTAAGTCTATTATGTCATTGTGCAAATAGTGATGGAAAATAGAATGAATCCTTGTATATTCCGCAGTATTGGTCTTCTCCGATCCACATTTTTGTGCATATACTGTGTCGCTCCATAAGTTTTCTTATGTTTGAGCATGACCAACTGAATTGATCATACTCGAGTGGTCAATTAAGTTGTTGCTCCGTAAGTTTGCTTACGACGAGCATGACCAATTGAATTGATCACGTTGTGGTTAGTTTAGTTGTTTAATCCGATTAAATTAATTATGGGTTTTCTTGTGATTAATTTAGTTGTGCATTTTGATTGAATTAGTCATGGGTTCTCTTGTGATTAATTTAATTGAAAACTTTGGATACAAATTCATGTTTTCATGTGATTTGGTTTGTCCAAAGAATCCTTCTTTTCTTGTAAAAGTAAGGTCGCCTTTGTTGTTCTTTCGGGAATGACATTTTATTGGGGAGAGTTCTTTTGAACTTGTGCTTAATTTCCATATCTCTGTGGGGAGTGCGGCTGTGGAATATTATAGGGGTTATCTTGTATCTTTATAAACTCCTTGATGAATGCATTTAGCTTCGGCTATATGATTGCATCTAAATTTGTTGGTATGTTAATACACCTTTGGTCATGAAGTATCTCCGTGGAAATTTCATTAGGATCCCACTAATTTTCGTACCTTTGCCAATTTTTTTGACAAAAATGAGGAGAATTAATGTGTAGTTCACACTACAAATACATATGGTTTACGGATCATTATGCAAGGGGAAGTGGTTTTCATGTTGAGAAGAAGTATTGACTAAGGGGGAGTGATACATATCACCATAGTGTTATTGTCAAAGTTGTGATACAATTGAACTTTGATGCTGTGTAATAATACTATGACACTGTATAACAATGATTGAGAGCATTTGTTTTCTCATTGTTATAGCTACGGATCTTCAACTAACGATGGTGCTAAACTTACAACCTTTGGAATCATTGGAGTACTTGGAAGTGACGAAGATTTAGAGTCATGTTGAAGATGCCAAGGAGATCAAGCATGTGAATGAGAAGATAATTTTTTTATTTTATTTTGTAATTCATATGTATTGATAGTTTTGTCACTAAAATTGACAATGGGGGATATTGTTAGAGCATTGCTCGGTCGAACTCGCATGTGTTGCTATCTCAAGCATGTTTGTCAATATTAGTGATCAAAACTTTAAGTCTTTATTCTAGCCTATTTATAGATGTCTCGGACTAGGACATAGATAGTGTAGCTGAGCTTAGATTTCTCGGCGTTCATCATTTGAAGACGAAGAACTACTAAGGGGAGCTTGTGGAACTTCATCGACAAAAGGTATGTGGAGACTTAAACTCATCTATCACTTGGAAAGTCTATTTCTACTCTATCTCCTATAATTGAGACATAAGTCGTATTACGATATAGTTTTCTACTATACACATTTGAGATTTTGAGCTGAGTATATCTCGCTTACATATTTCTCGAAATATGTGTTGGCAAGCTTTCGCTTTAGCCATGTTCATCTTTACTTGTGACGAAAGTCATGTTGACATTTCAAAAACTTGAAAATTGCTTTGATGCTAATAGTGTGTGAAAACGGCTATTATCATTATAGAAGAATGTTTCAATGATTGAAATGTAGAGTTGATAATGTAACCATCTTTGGATATAAGCATATATAGTGTGTTCGCACATTAGTGTATAGATCCATAAACCGGGAGCCAAGTGTATGCATATGTGTGTATACGTGAAGGAGAAAAGATAAGTATGCGTACCCGTAAGCATATTGGCGGAAGTTTTCGAACCGAAAATATCTGCTGGGTTTAGGAATTACAAACTCCTAAACTAGTCATCTTAAATATGCGTACCCGTACGCATACTGGCGGAAGTTTTCGAACAGAGAATTTCTGTTGAGTTTGGAAACTTAACAAACTCAAAATCCGGTTGCTTAAGTACGCATACTTAAGCTGGTTATTTTTATCAAATCGGTCTGTTCATGAACTTAAACATTTAAATCTTAAGGAATGCAATCTTTGCAAACCGTGGCTATAATGTTCATGATTGATTCAAGTCAATCAAACCGATTTTGCTTCAATTGTGTTCTTGTATAATTCATGAGAATATGACAATTGAACAACTCATTAACTAGTTTCATTTGAGTCATTTGAACTAGTTATGGTTAAGATGAATAAGGTTGATCTGAGAGTAATCATATGGCTAACCTCGGTTAACTATTTATGAACCAACATGGTGTACACGTTTAGGTACGGCTACATAAACCTAAATGAGGGTACATTTCATTTGTGTGTAACAAGCTAAGTTCGATCTAACGGTTGAAAGATATTAGCTTGGTTGAATCAGGTTTTTCATTTAACGGTGATTATTGAATGCTTTGTTACCAAGGTAACTTGGATTGCAAACCCTAATTTGAAAACTATATAAGGGAGAACTCTAGCAACTGGGAAACCTAATCCCCACACCTCATGTGTGTTACTAGTTGCATAACTAGAGTCGATTCTCCTTTAACCTTAGGTTTCTTCTTGAGACCCTGTAGGTTAACGACTTGAAGACTTCATTGGGATTGTGAAGCCAGACCTAACTATTCTCTTGTAGTTGCGTGATCTGATCTTGTTGTTTCTATCGTGTTGAGTACAATTGAAATAATTGACTCGAGATTTTATATCTCCGATAGGCAAGATAAAAGTAGTCACAAACATCTTCGTCTCATCGTTTGTGATTCCACAATAACTTGTTTCGCTAGTCGATTAAGTTTATTGTGAGGTGATTGATAATACTAGGCTGTTCTTCGGGAATATAAGTCCGGTTTATCAATTGGTTCCTGTTCACCTTGATTTATCAAAAGACGGAACAAAAACTCTTGGGTATTTCTGTGGGAGACAGATTTATTCAATCCTATAGACTTTTCTGTGTGAGACAGATTTGTTTATCAAGTCTTCGACTTTGGGTCGTAGCAACTCTTGGTTGTGGGTGAGATCAGCTAAGGGAATCAAGTGCGTAGTATCCTGCTGGGATAAGAGACGTAAGGAGCGCATCTGTACCTTGAATTAGTGTGAGATTGATTAGGGTTCAACTACAGTCCAGTCCGAAGTTAATTTGTAGTAGGCTAGTGTCTGTAGCGGCTTAATACAGTGTGGTGTTCAATCTGGTCTAGGTCCCAGAGTTTTTCTGCATTTGCGGTTTCCTTGTTAACAAAATTCTTGTGTATGTGTTATTTCTTTTCCGCATTATATTTTGTTATATAATTGAAATATCACAGGTTGTGCGTTAAGATCAATCAATTAGAATATCCAACCTTTGGTTGTTGATTTACATTGATTGACACTTGAATATTGGTCTTTGGTACCGTTCAAGTTGTTTCACATAATAATCAGGCTCGCGGATTTCAATCTGTTTGATTTGCTGATTACATTGTGAAACAAAGATATTAAACTCTTTGATATACCTTACTCTAGATTGAGTCTGACTGTCTAGTTGATTCTCTAGAAAGTATATTGGAGTAAGTCCTCTCAGATTGCCAAACGAATTGTTGGGTGTGGTTGTTGTACCCCCATATTTTCAGGTCGCCAATCTATTGATGGGGGAAAACGATTTGCTGGTTTTTCAGGGAATGGAGAGGCGACCGTGTGGACGGAGGCTCCTCAACCGATCAAACTGCCTAACCCAAACAGATGCACTGCACGGGAGTGCTTTGAGTTCGAGAGATCATTCTGTAGGACTCCGGCCTAAATCAAGAAAATGGCCGTTCCAGAGTCAATTCGGTCACAAAGAGGGAAAAGGGTTGATCTGTAGGAGGGAAGCTGAGAAGTGTTCGAGATCAATGGTGATCAAGGATTGTGAATGTGTTTAAGGTTTCTGCAAGTTTTCTGTGAACTGTTGAGTTCGAATAAGCTTTGGTTGATTGATTGAATTCTTTAGAGTGATTGCTCGAATTCTTCTTAGACGAACGTTGTCTATCTTCTTCAATCATGGATTCAAAGACTTATTTATATTGCTAGAAAATAATGAACTCATATTCATTTAGTATTTTCCGGATTTTATTGCCACCATGCGAAATGATAAGCTATATAGCGACATTTTTAAATTACAGTGCTCACCATGTGAATAATAACTGGCAGGATATTATAGCATACCAAAATCTGATATTGAGAAGAACTTGAAAACTGGAACACCTCCACAGTCACCATTGTCATTATCTACCTTATTACAGCTCGAATACTGACTGAGTGGACTACCAGTTGGCCTTTTGACAAAAGATCGCATGGAATTAGATACGGTAATCAATTGAGAGACAACACCAACCCGAGGAAAAGAAAATAAATTATATCCCTAGATTAAAATACAAAAATTCAACTATACTTAGTTTAAGGATGCAATATAAAGTTAAATAAAAGATCATGTAGGTCAATTTGTAACCAAACTCGTTGAGCCTAGATAATTAGCTTATCTGCTTCATCATCTTGGACATGTGAGTATATTAAAAAAAATACATCCTTATGATTGAAAAAGCTATAAAACCAAACTCCAAGCAAGCTGTTTTCTTCTTCTTTGTATCATCATGCCTTTGAAACCATTAATGGTTTGTTTCTAGGGTTTGTTCCAAGGTTTTTCTTTGTATTTGCTCCTAGCAAGCTGTTTTTTTTTCTTTTCTTTGTATCATCATGCCTTTGAAACCATTAATGGTTTGTTTCTAGGGTTTGTTCCAAGGTTTTTCTTTGTATTTGCTCTCTCGTGAGGGAAGAAGAAAGAGAAGAAGAAAGAATTTGGTGGAGGCGCAGTTAGGGTTATGTGTTGCAGAGGAAGATACAAATCCATAAAAAAATTGTTTTAGATTTTTCGATATCCAAGTTATAACCCATTGACCAATAGAGTCTCGCCAAGTGTCCTCTCCAGGTTTAATGTGCAAACTCTTCTCTAAGTGAATGTGCAAACTCTTCTCTTAGCGAACGGTGACGCTCACCATTCAACGTGGGGCTCATATGAATTAGGATTTTAAAGGAGTTAGATTACAAGAATAATATCGACTATGATTAATTCTTTTGATTATTTAATAATTATTTAAAAAATAAAATTTAAACAAGCTTACCAATTTCAAAATCCATAGAATGGGTGTGCGTCGTCGGCCACCACCTTTCTATCAATGTTGTTGTAATTTTGTTTTTGTGTCTTCTAGGCTTCACACTATAAAGCGCATGCCAGGGATATCTGTCAACCCTTTCTCAGACACGAGTGGGTAGACCTTCATATACAACCTTTAAGTATGAAAATCCACCACTCATTCTATAATAACCCTCAGACCGATCTTGACGCCCCGGCACATGACCTTGCACTAATGATGGAGCAGCAACGACACTCGGCGAAGCAAACTCTGCTTCCCAATTTTGAGAATAATCTACATTTGTGGCAGGCCGCGGTGCCGGTTCATTTCTTCGATCTCTTCTCTTCTTTACAATATTGACCGCTTTTTTTATTAAGTTGCTCATATTGTATCAAAATCTTTTGGTTTAAAAGAGTTTTAGAAGAAGGAAAATGTAGTGGTGTGACTGAAAATGAATTGGGTTGAAAGAATTTATAGTTTTGAAAATTATAACGTTGAGAATACGGACGTTGGATAATTGACCGTTGACGATTTTGATATTCACGCCCGCGTTTGAGTGACCAACGCCAGAGTTTGTGTCTTGCACGTCAGCGTTGTTGCTACCAACGCCGCGTCTGACCTACACACGAGCGTGTGTCCCTAGCCCGGCGCTTGATGATCAACCGCTCACTCCCGTTCCCATAGTAATGTCCCACATCGTCATCAGGACTTCTTCTCACCTCTTTATTCATATTTTTCCCTGTCGGAAACTATTAGGGTTATTTTTTTAGTTTTGCTGCTCAGGGCTATCACCATCAATGGCGTCTTTCACACAGACAGACGCCGAAATCCAATTCACTAAACAACCTTATTTGGAAGATGTTGGACCTAGAAAAATGTAAGTAAATTTCCAAGTCTATAAATCACTAAAATGTTTGATTCAATTGAACATGAAATTAAAATTTTCCAATCCTCGAATTTGCAGTAAAAGTATACAGTTTTCGATGATGTCTGGTACTGAAATTATGAAAGCTTCTGAACTTCAAGTGTTCAATAGTGGTTTCTATGATCAAGACAGAAAGCCAAAGAAAAACGCTTTGCTCGATTCTCGTATGGTAAGTTTTACTAATCATATTCTAATTTATTGATTTTGAAAACTTTCTATTATGAATATGTAAATGTAAATGAAATACCTATGGGTTTACAGGGTCCTGCAAACAAGTTCATTACCTGTGCAACATGCCATGGGAGCCTTACAGATTGTCCAGGACATTACGGATACTTTCATCTCATCCTTCCTGTTTTCAATGTTGGATACTTCAACGCTATTCTTAACGTTCTCAAGTGCGTATGTAAGGTAATCAAATTTCCAGTAGTGTGTTCCTAGTTTGTTGTTTGAACCTGTAAGGCGATTTAGTTATCAACGCTATTCTTAATGTTCTCAAGTGCGTATGTGAGGTAATCAAATTTCAGTAGTGTGTTCCTAGTTTGTTTTTTGAACCTGTAAGGCGGTTTAGATATAGTAAATAAGGAGCAATGCTATTTCTTATATATTAGTTACTGATTGGTTCAGTCATGCGTTATCATTATCGGTATTCTTATGAGAATGATGTTATTTTAATTTTTTACCAGTCATGCGCTCGAATACTTCTGTTGGAGAGAGATCGTATAAGTTACTTAAAGAAGATGAGAAATCCCAAATTGGAGGCTCTGCAGAAGACTGGCCTAGCTAAGGCAATACTAAATAAGTGTAAACCTAAAAAATGCAGCCGATGTGGATACATTAATGGTTTGCCGTCAATCTATCATCATCTATTTATTTCAGATTTAGACATATTACATTTTACTATCCTAACTGTTTGTGAGCTTTTCTTTGGCTGAACTTTTCTGTTACTTAATAACAAACCGCGAAACTTGTAAAATGTTGTAAACATCTGAACAGTACATAAAGTTTGACAGTCTGAAACATGATTAAAGTCACATGGAAGTAGCAGTGGTGAGTATTTTGAAGATTTTTCTTGCTTGGAATCTGTACCGCAGGTGTGGTGAAAAAATCAGGAACTGTTATGGGTATTGTTCACGATCGCTCAAAACTTATGGATGGGGTGAGTGAGGAATGCGAGGCAGCAATTTCTAAGACAAAAGACTCCAGGACATCCTTTGCAGTTGTTTATGTTCTCAACCCTGTTCGAGTATTTGGTCTGTTTAGAAGAATACTTGATCAGGTATGCTCTTCTACTGATGATGGTTTTAGGTACATAATATGGGAGTGAATCCCTTGCAAAATCAAATGCCAAAGCAAGATATGTTACACGATTCATTAGCTCGATTCTCTATTTCTTGCACCTTTTCTTCTTGTTAATCTCATGTTCTTTCTGCTGCAGGACTGTGACCTGCTATACCTCAGTGATAGACCTGAGAAACTCATTATCACAGACATTTTAGTGCCGCCTATTGCAATCCGCCCTTCTGCTTTTGTTGATGGAGGAAAAACTAGGTTGGGTATATTTAAGTGGCACATTTTAAGTCTACTGCTGTGTTGTTACTATAATTGGTCTTGATTTTTTCACCTGACCTTGATAGCGACTTGTTTATATTTATGTGCTTTTTCTGCAGTAACGAAGATGATATCACTTCCAAACTAAATACAATTATTCAAGCAAATACTTCCCTTCGGCAAGACTTACATTGCACGAGTCCCACATCTAAATGTTTGGTACATTTCAGCGACCTACATTGTTTGTAGTTTTACTAGATACTTGTGGCATTGATTTTTTTATTGACAATACTGCTAATGAATACAATTTGACATACTTTCCTATCGTAGTTTCTGAGGACTATCTATTGTGCGCTAATCTTTATTACCATATATACTTGGACTTGTGCAGGCTGCTTGGGAATTACTCCAAGTTGAGGTTGCTCAGTATATCAATAGTGATGTCCGTGGTGTCCCCTTAAGTATGCAGTCCTCAAAACCGCTACGAGGGTTCATCCAGCGTCTCAAAGGGAAACAGGGGCGATTCCGTGGGAACTTATCTGGAAAACGTGTTGAATATACTGCCAGGACTGTCATCTCACCTGATCCAAATCTTAAAATTACCGAGGTTACTTGTTTTTAACACTTTGACTTTTTTTATGCACTATATTTGTTCGTGCATCTAATCTTATTAGCTAACCCGTCAGTTGAATGGGTTTTCGGTTGTTTTAGGTGGGCATACCTATCTTGATTGCTCAAGTCTTAACATATCCAGAGCTGGTATCACAGTACAACATAGAGAAGCTAAGGAAATGTGTTGCTAATGGTCCTCAAAAATATCCAGGAGCGAACTTTGTTAGACTAGCTAGTGGTTCATTGCAGTACGTCCTATCAATCATCTTACCCTAAGGATTGCATGAAAGATCTCTGATCTCTTTATCCTCTTTTTTTGTAAAAATTTATGCAATTCACATTGAGTCGCCTGATCCTTCTTCAGGAATCTGAGATATGGTAGACGGAAAGGTTACGCTGATGCACTCAAATACGGTGATACTGTAGAAAGACATTTAGAAGACGGGGACGTTGTTTTATTTAATCGCCAGCCTAGCTTGCATCGAATGTCTATCATGTCCCACAGGGTATTTTCTTCACCTTCTCGTTTGGGCTGTGTTTAATAAATTTTCCTTTTTTGCTGTCCTATTGATTTCATCAGGAAAATGCTTGTAGGCAAAAATAATGCCTTGGAGAACATTGAGGTTCAATGAATCTGTTTGTAATCCGTACAATGCTGACTTCGATGGTGATGAGATGAATATGCATGTTCCTCAAACAGAAGAGGCTCGAACAGAGGCTCTCATGCTGATGGGGGTAAATGCTGCAAACTTTGTTCTTCAGTTCTTGTTGTGGGTTTCTGTGTTATAAATATTCTGCGCAGCTCGTTTATCGAGTGTTTTATATGTATAATGTTCATGTGTTGAAATTTGCTGGTGATGTGTATTTGCGATGAACTAAACATGATTAAATGTCAAAAAGTTAACTGACTAATGCGTTTAAATGTCAATCACCTGCATCCAATTTCAAATAGGGGGTTGTTGTGCATGTTTTACCAAAATCACTTTGTTACCCACTTTATTTTTACGTTGTAGTGCTTCTTACCCGTGTCTTGTTCTGGGGAAGTCATTTAGTTATCTCTGGCTGCATATGGATGACAGTAACACTTGGATCATATACCAAATACTGACTTCTTTGATGATGTGTAAGTATGATGTTGAGTGTCGACCAATGTAAATTTGGTAAAGACTGTAGATGTATTACAGTAAAGTTTTTCTACATCAGTTCTTGGCTTCCCGCAAGAAGTCCTGGATATCATTTGCACCTACAGAGCTGATTGATTTAGCTCATAGAACTTTTCTTCGTATAATCCCCTGGTTTGTTAAATCCTTCACACAAACCTTCATTTGCACAGGCCCCAGCATCTCATTTACATTCCTTTAAAGCATGGGAATGATGATGCTTGCTGAGATCAGTTTATGCACACAGCTGTTTAGACCTATCCAGTATCAAGCATGGGAAATTATCTGTTACTTTGTTTTAATGTTTACATTTATAATTCACTTCAGTACTGGAATTGTTTTGCGTTTCTGAGATTGCAAGCTAGTTATATTTTGAATCACCAAATCGATTTCACCAATTTTACCAAACGAAGTGTGCTTACAGGGATTTGCATACTTTTTGAAGTCCTATGATATGGAAAGATTGTAAATACATATCTATATCAAGTATTTTCAGTTCGCATGTTCCTAATTATTTTCGTTTAGTTTCGACAAAGTTTCCCGTATAATCATATCGGACATCTCTGTGTTTGGTTGGCACTTGGCAGGTGCAAAATAATTTGTGTACACCAAAAAATGGAGAAATATTGGTCGCATCTACTCAAGATTTTCTGACATCTTCATTTCTCATTACAAGAAGGGATACATTCTATGATCGTGCATCCTTTTCGCTCATGTGTTCTTATATGGGTGATGCTATGGATGCTATTGATTTGCCAACACCAGCTTTAATTAAGGTAAACACAGGGCTTGGTAATGCACTGCTATCACAGATATAATAATCAACCTTCATCATTATCCTTTCTGTTGCTTTCATATCCGTAGTTCACATTTAACCTTCTTTTCTTCTTTCTAAAGAGGATCAGGGTTAGCATTTCTGTCAGAGATTTTCTTTTGTCACACTTAGTTCTACGTGGTTCCCTTAACCTATTTTCATTAGGGAATAACTATCTTATTGCTATCAAGTAGAAAACGTGCCAATTTTTTTCTTTCTTTAAATATTGTTTTTCAGGGTGAGTATATGCATGTTGCCTTAGCATATCAATTCTATCTACATAGAACTTAATTTTGTCAAATAGAACACCCCGTAAACATTTAAATTTAATAGATCGTGTCAGCAGCATGAATTTGTTATTTCATAAATTGTAAGAAGGATTGTTTCTATTTTTCACTTCTTAAATCAAGAGATTCACCAACAGGATCATCATCCAAATGGGTGCAGACAGCGAACGTGGCTTCCATTATGCATAATAGTTGGAATATTTTTTATTTTTTATTTATTTTTAAATTTTGAAATATAATGTGAATGCCAGCTGTGTTTCGTAATTGTTTCAAATATGTATATATTTGGCTTGTAATATTATGTTTAGTTAGATGCTGGCTGTCTCTTCAACTGCCTTTTTCTATATCTTTTCATTTACATTTTTTCTTACAAATTTGTTAAATCTTGTTTGAATTTCATTGTTTTGTCCTAATTCCTTGCCTTTTACATCTATTACTTCAATTTGAACTTATTTAAAAGAAATTGGTATTTAACAGCCGATAGAGCTTTGGACTGGAAAACAACTATTCAACGTTCTAATTCGTCCTCATGCTCAGATGAGGGTCTTTGTGAACCTCACGGTTTTTGAAAAATCTTATATTAAGGGCAGAGAAACATTGTGTCCAAACGATGGGTTTGTCTATTTTCGGAATAGTGAACTTATATGTGGGCAACTGGGTAAAGCTACTTTAGGTAGGTTCCTTTCTCTCCTCATTTATCTAATCGCTGCTAGATCTGTTTATTTTATTTCGTCATTATCAGTTGAATTTAACTTCTACAACACTTGTTTATTTGCATGTGATTTATAACAATTGAGGTTTGTTCAGACTAGCTACATTATGAAGCATCTCGGGGTTCTACTATTATTTTTCATCTTGTATAAAAGTTGTCGCTGGCAAGTAAATTGCTACGTCCTAGAGTACTCAACCTCTTTAAAATCTTGCCACAGAGAGGTATTGAGTAAATTGATGGCCCAGAGAACCTTTAATTTTCAGTTGTGGTTTGGCTTGTGAAGATTTTCCGATTGGCTGTTCACATTTACATGATTCAACTGGTCATTTATCCCACACGCTCAAGCATTCAATAGACAAGCAAACGTTTAATTACACATTATGCTTGTTCTCTGGCACTATTGCTTAACTTTTGTCAGTTATCAGTTTTCAGTGCGAACTTGATCCACCCTAGTTATAATATCTAGCATCGGTCATTGTGTCTGGTAGTCTGTATATCTATGTTGTCAATCTGTTGTTCATTAGAGATCTATCTCTCTCTATTGTGGGATTGCATGTAAAAAGCCTATATGGTGCCACATCATATCTGATCGTTTCATATGGCGCATGACCGCGGCTGTTTGCTTTCTATTGATATTGAATGATTATGTTAGGATTTTATCTATTACAGGTATTTGTTTGAGCTCTTGATCTTCTAGTTGACATTTTCTTTTCCCCCCTTGAATTGACTGACGGCTAGGAAATGGCAATAAAGATGGACTTTTCTCAGTTCTTCTTAGAGATTATGATGCACATGCCGCTGCATCTTGTATGAACCGTCTAGCCAAATTGAGGTAATAACCCTTCACAGGTATTGATGACCCTGCATCAGATATATAGGCTTATGATCACTTTGTGGTTCACGTATGATTTTCTTTACTTATCTGTCACTTCTGATGATTGCTTATGTGAGACAATCACTAGGTCGTGTATGGTCACCTTTGTTTTATTTGATGTTTTTCTTATCCTGCTTAATGAAATAAATATAATGGCCTAAGCCTCACATTGATATATGCCATGTATCTCATTTGGTTGATTCTTCGTAAAAACTAAGATTCGTACTTGTACTTACACTTTTAATTATTATTTTTTCTTCCCTGAAGTGCCCGTTGGATTGGGAACCATGGGTTCTCGATTGGTATTAGTGATGTCCAACCTGGAAAGTCTCTAAGCGATAAAAAACAAAAAAAAATTGATAAGGGTAAAGAGAAGTGTGATAAATTGATTGAGCATTACAAGACAGGAAAACTTGAACTTCAACCAGGTTGTGATGCCGCTCAAACACTGGAAGCTGAGATAACTGGTATTCTGAATAATATCAGGGAAAAGGCTGCAACAGTAAGTTCCAATTTGGTTGCAATTGCTTAATATTTATATTTAGAAAATACTAATAAATATTGGTGATTAAGTGTTAGTTTATACTTGTATAATTTCATTGTTATTGTAGTGTGTTTGTTTATTTCTCTTTTTTAACTGGTTTCAGGTTTGTATGGAAAACCTACATTGGAGGAATAGCCCTTTGATTATGTCACAATGTGGATCCAAAGGGTCTCCTAGTAATATTACTCAGATGATTGCATGTGTTGGTCAACAATCAGTTGGGGGCCGCCGCGCTATGAACGGATTTATTGATCGAAGTCTTCCCCACTTCCCTAGAAACTCAGTCACACCTGATGCAAGTTCAATTTCTCTTTTCCACCATTTCTATACTATTATCTTTTGTTCTCGTTCAAGTATCCTTTTTATTGCTTTTATTTCTTTATTCAATGCATATCTTTCAGGAATTAAGTTTCCCGGTGCCTCGAATAATAATTTTGAAGCATGCAAAAATTCAATTTTGTTTGCCACTATAGATTTGTGTAGTTATAAATGGGATGAGCTAGTACAATGTAAAAGTGGCATTCATCTAGTATACATGTTGAGGATGAGATTTACTTAGAAAACATGCTGACACACATAATGTCGTTTTCTGACTGCGTTTGATTTTTGTAACCAGAATGATCCACCAAAATAAACCTTCCCCTCCTCTGTGCTAGGAAGAACAGGAGGATCTGGATGAAACCGATGAATGGAAAGCGATGCAAGTGAATGGAAAGGGAGAAAGCGAAAGATAAATTCCACTTTCACTTGGATTTTTTCCATTTCATCTATTTTCTCCCAATCCTCCTTGGTTTCTAAAAATAGGGAAGGGGAAGGGTCTATCTTTTTCCCTGTGATTCTTATCCCAGGATATGTTTTCTCTTTTCCAAGAGATAAGTTTCTTTGTCTTATTCAGTTGGTGAAGCAAACGTCGTAGCTAGATATTGCTGAGATATTTAATGTACTTTCAGGCGAAAGGTTTTGTTGAGAACTCATTCTACACTGGCTTGACTGCCACAGAATTTTTCTTCCATACTATGGGAGGGCGTGAAGGTCTTGTGGATACTGCGGTAACTTTCTTTCAATCTGGTCAATTTATTTGTATCATATTTTTGAACACCAAAGTTCGCTCGAGCTTGTTAGCCTAATTGTACTGTTTCATTGATTTTGTTTGCTTGTTTTGAATATATGTTTTGCATTTGTTCCATACACACACATATGTTAGCCGATTCTACAAAATTTCCTAGCTCTCAACTGTCATAACATACCTTATTAATGTAAGTTGCATGCAAGCATGATTAGTTTCTGTTTCTTTTTTTGTATGAATGGTTATATCTGAACTAAAAGCCACATACGTTTCTTCTGTTAATGTTAAAAGAATCTCCAACAATTGTTTTCTAGTGTATCCTTCCAATACATGGACTACAAAAGGATAAATTAAAAGGTAATTAGCAGCCATCACTGAGGGTGAAAACAAATCGTGCATCTGTCTCTCAAGGTAGCATAGAAAAAAATGCTGAAAGGAGAACAATACTTCGATACAAAACGTTGTCTTTAGCGTTGTCTGCTTAGGGTTTAATTTCTATTTCCTTATGTAACTTCATTAGGCTGGTGTATTAGACAAAGTCAGACTGAGGATATTCTTTTATGTCTATCGAGTGTGTTTCCTTTATCATCCGTGGTTGCTGATGTTATCTGCAGCGAAGAATCAATTTATATACTTTTTAGTTGCTCAATTTGTTACATGTCATGTAATGCTTTAGAGTAGTGTGTACTCTCATTAGCCATTTGCACCTTTGCGTCTTACAGATAGAGCAAATTTGTAACTGTTGCAGGTGAAAACTGCTGATACTGGGTACATGTCTCGTAGATTGATCAAAGCCTTGGAAGATCTTTCAATTCATTATGATAATACAGTTCGCAGTGCTAGTGGTGGTGTTGTCCAATTTCTCTATGGAGATGATGGCATGGATCCCTCTAGAATGGAAGGAAAGGATGGAACTCCCTTAAATTTGGATAGATTATACATGAAAGTGAAGGTTCAGTTTCTTTTAATTAATTTTCACCTTCTTTATGGTTACCAAATATATACATATATATAATGAACTCTCAGATCTATACCCCTTGCACAGGCTACCTGCCCTGCCAGAGGTCATTCCAGCTTGTCTCCTGCAGAGATCTTAGAACTTGTTGTAGCTAGACTCTCAAAACATGATATGACCCCAGAAGGTGGTTGCTCCGATGCCTTTAAGAAATCTCTGTTGGATGAAGAAGGTTTTATGCAAAATAAAGAAGGTGGTTTTCTTGGTAAATGCATCACTTCCCTGAAGAACACAAGAAGGGATTTGCAATTGGATGGAGAGAAAAGGGGCTCTGAGTCTCTAGAAAAGGTCTCTGCGAATATAGCTGGAATTACTTTGCAACAGCTACAGGTAAACCTACAAACACCTGTATATAATAAGCATAATAACTACTTATTTTTTCAAGTAACTTTCTCATGATCAACCATCTGTTCAACTTGTAATATTCATGCACCAAAATATTTATGGGTTTTTATGGAACCACCTGCAAATAATGGTTCCAAATCCCTAATTACGATAGCGTGTAATATGGGCTTGACATTTCTGATGTGCTTAACTGATAATATAAATATCAAAGAGCAATAATTTGCTTTTCATATCTCTATTTAAGGCCATAACCAACACTTGAACTGTTGCTAGTTTTGGAATAGAACTCCCAAGAGAGTATAGACAGCAATCCCACTCTCGATCTTATACAAGCCTTCCGATCTTCTAATCTATCGACTCCTTGATGGATTCATTAAACCCTCATAATTGCTAGGATGTTTGAAAATTCTAGTATAATGCCCATTTACTCAGTGGACCTTTGGGTCAACGGAGCTGTCTGCTTTGTCTTACAACCCAGATAATATAGGAGTTCAACAAGTCCAATTATTTTGCATCAATATTTCTATTAAGAAGTAACGTCATAGTCATAGACGCTTGACAGTTCATGATAGGATTGTAGGGGCATAAGTAATAACCTACGTGGCTTAGTCATGCAGTACGATATGTACCCCCTTACGTCTGTGGTTACCACCACGTATTTTGATTCTTAATTCCAAATTGTAGGTTTTTTTAGAAACCTGTATTTCTCGTTACCATTTAAAGAGAATTGAAGCTGGGTCTGCAATCGGAGCTATTGGAGCTCAAAGTATCGGAGAACCTGGAACACAGATGACCCTGAAAACTTTCCACTTTGCTGGAGTTGCTAGCATGAGTATCCTCTATATGATGACAATAACTCTAATATTATTATTTTTTCTTTTATGCAACTCTTAGCTAGATTTATTTCCTTGGAGTTTATTTTTAGTTCCATTTCCTGGCACTGTATGGTGCATTTCTCTAGTTTACAGTCTTGAGGGGGTAGTAATGTGATCCATTAACTTGGGCATCAGATGTTACACTTGGAGTTCCTCGCATCAAGGAAATCATAAATGGCGCTAAAAATATCAGTACACCTATTATTACCGCTACACTTGAATGTAAAAATGATGCTAAATCTGCCCGAATAGTGCAAGGCTGTATTGAGAAAACAGTTTTGGGCGAGGTATGTTTTTCATGAGCATTTTTGTACTACGTTGATCTCAGATTTTATCCCATTGATGTTCCACATTGGCATGCGTCCTTTTATGAAGAAAAATCACACGTCCGTGGTTACATATGTTGATTGGTTGAGTTTTATCCATGATGAGTAGTTTTCTTATCCGAACATTGTTTTCCTACGGGAGTTCAAATGTACATAGATCATGAGTCATGACGTTTGCTCGCAGATTGCAGAAAGCATGAAAATCATTTTCACATCGAGACAAGCATGCATACTTGTTACATTGGACATAGAATTGATTCAACGTTCACAGTTGAAGATTTCTGCTCACAGTGTACAGCAATCTATTTGGCGCCATCCTAAAGCAAAATTAAAGACCCAGGTGTGTATTTTTAGAGATTGATGATTGTACCGCCTTGAATGTTTTTGTCATTCTACATGCCATCACTATAACATTACACATCATGTTGTCACAGCATGTCGAGGTATTGGATGATAGAAAGCTGAGAATTCATGCTCCTGTGGATGATAGAACTAAGATTCATTTTGAATTGCACTCGCTGAAATCTATGCTTCCCAAGGTCATTGTAATGGTGAGATATGACATGTTGTTCTAAAGAATACCATTAATTAATATAGTTGATAATCCATTCGAGCGGCTTAGAGCGAAGGGTTTGCAATTTAATCTTCTTCCTTTTTTGTCTTTTTACATGCAGGGCATACCAACAGTTGAACGTGCAATTATAAATAAACTTAAGGATAAGCGCGGTAAGGAGACGGGCGAGCACAACTTGCTTGTGGAAGGGTTAGTTTTTTTTTCATCTCCTATTCTTGTGGATGATATTGATAAATCATGAAAATCTTGCACTTAACCTCGATATTATTATTTGGGTGGCTACAAAATCATGTTTACTATAGTTGCATGATTTGTTTTTATTATCTGCATGTGAATCTTACGGGGGTAATGAGTGTTCGCACTTCGCAGTACTAACCTTCGAGCTGTCATGGGGACTCTTGGAGTTGATGGATGTAACACAACAAGTAACCATATCATAGAAGTCCAAGAAACACTTGGAATCGAGGCCGCAAGAAAATGCATCATCGATGAAATAAATTACACCATGAAAGGGCATGGAATGACCATAGACATTCGCCACATGATGCTTTTAGGGGATTTAATGACATCAAAAGTGAGTTATTTGGTTCCATTTTATCTGTAATTCATGCCGTATTATTTTATAATCTTAAAACTGGACGACCTTTAAATCCGACATGGCGACATTATTGGTTTTTAGTCTTCAAAAGATGTTATGTCAATTTCTGATCTGGTTATTGTGGCAACAGGGTGAGGTGTTAGGTATCACAAGATTTGGCATCCAAAAGATGAAAGAAAGTGTGCTCATGTTGGCGTCATTTGAAAAAACGGCGGATCATCTGTTTAATGCTTCGGTAAACGGAAGAGATGACAAGATTGAAGGGGTGAGCGAATGCATCATCATGGGTATTCCAATGCAGATAGGCACTGGAATACTTAAAATTAGACAAAGGTATCGGACGTATTTATCCATTTCTCATCTTAATATTGCTGCTGAAACATTTCTTGTTTATGGTAGTATACGGAGTATTTTTTTTGTAAATTACTACATGAACTTTTAGAAGCCTGCGGAAAACCTAAATATTCTTCCTTTTATCAGACTTGAGCATATCCCGCAACTTGATTACGGGCCTGAATCAATTTTCTCGTGATGATGAAGTGACAAATATTTCATTGTTCAACATGTTGGAGTCCCTCTTTTCATCATCAGGACTTGGTACAACAGTAAGTATGCTTTTTGAATACAATAATAGCTTTATTACCTACTTAACTAGTCGAAAGACATATTTGTGTCATTATTTGATCTGTTAGTACATGTTGTGAGTGCTTAAACTTGTGCTGATTCTAGTATCTTTCTATTTCTTAGGTATATTGGCGATGTTGGCTTAAGTGGAAAAATATGCTGCTAATGACATAACTGGCGTCATAGATGCATGAAAAAGAAGACCTAATGACAATACATGGCAATCCTCGGAGTAGTTGGCTGGAGAGACGTGATTGAAGGAAGAAAGTGGACAGAAAATTCGTACCAAGGAAACACTTTAGTGGCAGATAGGTCTACTGAAAGAGGTAAGAATGTGATATGGTGCCATCATGATGTTACAATATGTTGAACTTGGAATTTATGCACGAAGTGATTTGGTGCGGGTATAATCTGGATCTGAAGTATTGCTTACTATCCCAAATGATTCGAAGCTTTGTAATTGTAAACAATAACATAATTACTAAAAATCAATTTTGAATCCTGCTTTCCAGTATTTTAACTTGAAGATGATGAGATTCCAATGCAAGACTAACACCAGCTTAAAGCTTGAGAAAGATAAATAAAATCAGATCAAAAATTGTGTTGCACTAAAATCTAAAACACACTGTTAATATTTCCTATACAATATGTGGGATTTAGGTGCTGCAAATGCATTTTTTAAAAGATTTGGTCGGGTTGGGGGTATAAGAAGAAAAACTCTCCAATCTCTTCAACTCGGAGTACCATAGTATTCTTTGACAATAGGCTTGCAGTCGAAAACTACCACATCATGGGGATTTGGTGAAAAAGTTCGGGACGATCATTGGGTATTTTCTCTTCCTTGATAAGATACATCTCCACTAGTTGAAAACTACTACAGTGAAGGACAGTCTTTCAAGACAACAAGAGTTGAAACAAGAATTACGTCAAAATTTAGCCCTCGCAGAAATACCTCCTTTCCATCCACTTTAATTCTCATATGCAGTTTAGAAAAATCACATACAATAGGTCCTGATGTACTCGGCCATTGAGTTCCCAAGACAGCATCACAACCCTCTAGAGGTAAAACATAAAAATTAACTAGCATAAGAAATCCTTGTAAGCTTAATCGGGTTTGGAAAGACTTACCAGAACTGATTAGATTCTCACCTGATGCCACCATAACTTCCAATCGACCACTAGAAACAGGCTGCAATCCCACCTTTTGCGCTACCCTTTCACTTACAAAATTGTGAGTACTTCCAGAATCTATGAGTACTGTGATAGCCTTATTACCGATACTTCCTTGCACTCGCATGGTCTGAGGTGCACGAGTTCCAGCAATTGCGTGCAAAGATATTTCAGGCGTCTCATTATTTTGGTCGACAACATCATCATCTTCGATCTCCATTTCGACATCAGCATCACTGTCTTCATTACAAGCTTGAATCATGAATAATTTCTTGCAGCGGTGACCAGGCCCAAATTTATCATTACACCTGAAACAAAGTCCCTTTCTTCTTCGCTCATTAAGATCGTCATTAGTCATTCTCTTCACAGGGGTGCTGACTGAATTTTGGGTGCTATCTGTAGTATTTTGGGTAGTGGAATGATGATGTACTTGAATGATTTTTGAAGAGCTAAGTGTGTGTTTCTTATGTGATTCGTCTCTAGCCTCATAGAGACGTGCTAGACCAATGGCATATGCAAGGGTAGTGGGCTTGTTTGCTTGCACATCAGTACGAATATTAGGATACAAACCACTAGTAAACATACTGACCTGCTGAATTTGTGGTATTGGCCCTACCTTAGCTAACAATTTTTCAAACTTGATGCGGAAGTCCTAAACGGTGGTGGTCTGGCTTAGCTTCGACAACTCCCCAAAGAAATCCATATACCGATTCAGACCAATTCTTGCATACAAGTTCTCCTTATACGCCTCCCAAGAGATATAGATCATCTCCTGTTTCAATAGCTGGTACCACAGTTGTGCATCTCCTTCGAGGTGAAAACCCGCCAAAGGAACTTGATCTACTAATGGAGTTTCATGAAGTTTAAACCACTGTTCGGCTTTGCAAATATAGATTGTTGGATCTTCACCAATCACAAAACGAGGGAAATCTAGCTTCACCCTTCTAGGTCTAAGTGCTTCAGACACAAAGGATTGATGAAATCTTCCTTCACCATTTTGTCGAGCACCTGTTGTGTGGTTTTCATTTGTAGAACTTTCACCCTTTTGATTAGTTTGTAACTCCACAAATTTTTGAAACTGTTCAATCAATATCGTCAGTTTATTTGCAATTAGATTTTTCCCTTGTTCCATATAATCCTCGAATGGTATATCACGCTCCTTTGATGATGGCTTCTTAGAATCATCACCTGGAGACATGCCTGGCTCTGAGATACCAAATGTTATGGTTCAGAGATATTGTACCTGTAAGATTGAATGATAAGAGATTGAGAAAGTAAGTAGAAAGATAAATGAGTTCTTCGAGGGACTCAAACCTCCAATAACACAACTGTGTTCAACAATATAATTTCATTGATTACTTCTTCATATTATAGCCCAAACTAACAATAACTCCGCACATTCAGGTGCACTACTGACACGTTCATAACAAATACCAAACACGACTGACAAATTCAAAATACTACTAGCAACATGACTTATTCAAACTACAGCTAAGGAAAAGGTCAATGCAGTAACTATATCATGATTGTAACAGTATTGAAATTTGATTAGATAAAAAGGGAAGATCACCGGACTTTCATCAAAACAGGGAAAGAGAAAAGTTATCGGATCTGTGTTAATTCTGGTAGTTACGTGGGAATGAGAAGACAGAAAATCCTCTGTTATCCGTAAATCTATCTTAGGAAAGATATTTGACAACTCAGGTACGCGGAGAGAGGAAAGAAAACTGAGTTATTCTCGTGACTTAGACGGAAAGAATAAAGAGATATGGCAGGAAATTTTAGCGGGATTCTTGACCATGTGATGGATATATAAGGTCCTGGGAGTTACAGAGATAGGTATCGAGAGTTGGGAGGTAACTACAGAGAGCTCATCACGGCGAAAGAATCGCTGCAGAGAAGTTGCAGGCGAGTTCATCACCAGCAGGAAGAAGAAGAAGCTGAAGAACAAACACCTCTTGAAGTCAGTCGTGGAATCAGATAAGAGCCGCAGGATCTGTCAATTCCGTATTTGGTGGCTAAAAACCTCCTGCGACTATAGTTAATTCTTTCAGCAACTATCCCTTTGTAACAGTGGATCTGCAACACCTATATCTGTTGCAAATCCTTTGTATTACTATTCTTCTTCGATAAAAACACCTTTTGAGCCATGTTTCTATCTTTTGAGAGTTTTGAGCATAATGAGCTAAACCCCATCACTAGGACGACGGAGTAAGCCATGTTTCACATTTGATAGGTAACCATAATTGATTCTTTTGACTTTTTACATTGTTTTTAATTGATTAATTAGTTGTGATTTCGTTTGATGGTGTATGCTTAGACTTAGAGCTTTTGATGCGCCATGCTTGTGATTTACAATTAATGTTTTACGAAATCTACTTTTGGCAAAGAAAAGAGTCCATAAAAGAGCTAGAATTGTTATGAACCAATTGAATATGATTAATGGTGGAATCCCGATTTTCAGTACCTCTCTATATAGCTACAATCTTTTGTAT
Organism: Papaver atlanticum; assembly: GCA_023531105.1. NCBI lineage: Eukaryota > Viridiplantae > Streptophyta > Magnoliopsida > Ranunculales > Papaveraceae > Papaver > Papaver atlanticum. Next base: position 463,183 of record JAJJMB010012240.1, read on the forward strand.
ATATTTGTTAAATTAAGTCTAAAATCGAATCTCTACAAATCTTAAACGAACCATATTATTTACCACTACAAAAACTACATTCAGTGCCTCTCTATATAGCTACAATCTTTTGTATATATTTGTTAAATTAAGTCTAAAATCGAATCTCTACAATCTTAAACGAACCATATTAGTTACCACTACAAAAACTACATCACCTTCCGAACAGTCGATCACTTAATTCTTTATACCCTATAAGAGACTTACAAATGAAGGGTTTGTATCGTCCCATGTTAACATGAAGCCCTACCTTTGAAGCAACCCCATGTATACGGGCTTTCTGTTGAGAATTACCTGGTATTCGAGAAAGGAAAATATACATATCACCAATACCAACCCTAGGAAACAACTTCAACACCGATGCTTGCTTATCGACAGTATTAGTTGAAATGCAAATTGGAGTTCTAACAGAGTATACATTATCAGACGTACAATGCCAACAAATCAATCGATTTGCTGTATTTCTCACATTATATTGAGATAAGTGTTTACTCTCAGTATTTCTACAGATGTTCGAAAAAATCCGACCTTAAATTATATTAGTATATAATTCTCTTTACAAGGTTCTTTATACCACACACTATTTCCTTTGGCTTATAAAAAACTGATATGGAAGTCAGATTCTCTACTGCATACGAAGCTTGGGATCTTGAATAAAAAACATCTACAGGATATATAATTGGATTCTTATAAACAGAATGACATGAGTTTACCTGAATATTTACGATGCTTTTATCTTCCCCGATTAAAAGATCAATACAAGTTGGTTGAAGCGGTACCTCATCTTCAGCGTTCAGGTAATTTTTTTCTTTCTCACCATTAAGCTCAAAAGAATCTTGCGTGAAGTTTTTGTCTCGTTGAGAAGTAGATTCTATATTCTCCTCGTCTTCGGGATATATATCAATGATTGGAGTTGTATTCCAATAAACAATATCTTGATTTTGAGTATCATTGTCATGACAGCAAAAAAAATCTAGAATATCAACTTCTTTACTATTATTTTCTTCTTGAAGTGAGCATTATATGGTTTGGATAGAGAATTCAAATAACGTTCTACCTCTCCCAGAATCTCTTTCCTCACTTTGATCAGATATTCACATCTCAGATCTCGTCTAGGTAATAACTTATTAACCCAAACTCTTCGTCTTAAAATTATCATACTAACCCTAGAATCGAGTTGGCTCTGGTAACCAAGCTAATGCAACGAATATATATTAAAAAGAAAGAAAAAGGATAGTTTGTTCAGACCTCGAATTATTCCTAAGAATAACGACTATGAACAAAGATAATTATTTAGACTTCGGTTTCCCGACTATAAATAAAAATAAGAATTAAGCTTGAACAAGTTCAATAAAATAATTATATTAATCAAATTCAACTGTCTAAAACAATAACTAGAAGACTCTTAAATAGACTTGGGAAAAAACCCTAACTTGTGGGACAAGAGAGGATAAAAACAACATAAACTTAACAAAAATATAAAAAACTTATTTCCCAAGGTATCTACTACCTTAGGCAACTTTCCTAACTTATTAAAACTCTTAAAATCAACTTCTAGACTCACCTAAAATTACCCTAAATAATAAATCCGAAAATTGTTTATTTTTCTATTAAAAATATCATATATAAAATATAAATAATAATTAGGAAAATAATTCTCTCAATCAACGGACCAAGACGGTAGACGGATCTATTTCAAATCTGCATCAGTTGGTCTATGAGGCTTATGGTCTCTGTGATGTTGTATTTGCTAAGGTTTAGTTATTACCTCGAAGAGTTTTGAGTTCCTAGTAGACAAGATTCAAGAGATGTTGTTGGGGTCTATATATGTTGTTGCTTTGGGATTTTTTAGTGAGTTATTATGACTTTGAACCTACACCTTCCAATTTCTGGGAAGGCTATACCATATCAACATGGAATGGATTACCATCCTATTGCGAGTCAGTATCCTTCAATCTTTGTTTAATCCAAGTCCGAAAAAGGGAAAAAAGAGTTTTGTGAAGATGACAATGAATGAAGTTTTTAGGCAATATGTTATATCCAGATTCTCCTTCTCTGAAATAATAAGCTCAAATTGTAAGGTGTTTTAATAGTGAGTGCAATTCACTATTACGCAAGGACAACGTTACTCAACATCAGAAGCACCAAATTGAATAGCCATCAATTTCAGAAACAGTTGAACCATTGAAGTTTTAGGCTGGCCTATGGGTCGGTGAATAATCCTCCAATTTAGTTTACTGATTCTATAGAAATTTATCTGTTTCTGTTAGTTACACTGTTAGTTAACCGTAACTTAGTCTTAGTCATAGTGTGGTATTTTTCTGGTTTACTGAAACATAACTCTAAAACGTACTGTAGATTCTATTTTCTGCATAATTACTAGTAGCCTTTTTGTGTTGTAATCTGTAAGTGCTAAGGCACAACTGTAATAGGTTTTTTGTTTTTAGATATTAGGACTAGTCCAAGTAATTACCGTGCTTCTGTTTGTTAGTATTCTACCAGCTAAGGACACAAGTCAAAAGATTCACTATGGATCAAGCAAAAACAGTTATGGATGGGCACATAGTGTATCGGCAGTTCACCTCAGACCGGTTGCATCGACATCCTCCGCCAACAACCAAGTTCCTTTGGGCACAATGGTATCCACCAAAATTACAGCTTTTCTTGTGGAAAGCACTCGTCGAAGGCCCACGGTCCCTCGACAAACTCACCAGTTCCAACTTCTACCCTCAATGCAACTCAAATTCGGAGACTGCGACTCACTTTATGCTCCTCCATCATGTTATTGAAAAATCTTGGCTCACATATCCAATTGTAATTGTTGATTATTCCGATATTACTTACCCCAGTGTAATGGCTTTTTTGTAATCAAATAAATTTCAAGCTTAAAATATAAATAAATAAATACTCCCTCTGTCCCACTATTAGATGACCTAGTTCAAGTTTGCACATTTCTTAAGACAAGGAAGGGAAAAGAGTACTTTTAAGTATTTTTTACAATTATATCCTTATGGTTAATAACTAGTGAAATTTTGAAATGATTTATCTCTCAAACTACACCACGGATGTTCGCAAACTTCATACAGTTGAAAAACATTTTAAAACACATGTGTAACGAATATAAACATGCCTATCAAATTATGCATATTTTTTATATTTCTTATAATGAACTAAAAGGATAATTTTAGAAATATCTCCTTATTTAGTGATGTAGGTCATCTATTAAGCCAAACACTATGGTGCAGGGCTTCCCTTCCCTATCCCTCAAATAAAGGGAAGGGATATGGGTCTGAAGGCAGCATGGTGCCTCTTTATCCCTTCCCTACATGACACGGAAACTGTGTGAATAGTGCCAAAAGGAAACTCGGTTTCCTTTTTTTTTCCCATTTTTTTTCTTCGTTGGAATATATTTGTTTAGGTAATGAAAGATAATTAAGAGTAAAAAAATGAGATATAATAGGTAAAAAGTAAAAAAAAAGAGTGAAAAAAGAAAGTTTTAAGGTAAAACTAAAAAAACAAACAAAAACGGATACTTAGAGCTTCTCCAATGACATGTGTGTGGTGATAAATGTCAAAATCCACTTAGGATACACATCCATTTTCTCTAAAATCATTTTCCAACCCTGATGTCTTAAACCAATTTATAGATGACTTTGGGTAGACAATGTCAAGGGGAATGTCTAGACCATCCTAGTCAGCTTTTACTTAATTGAATTGACTTTAATATATTAACTAACCATTTTTAGCTCTAATAAAATCCTAATTGTGGAAAATAAAATTTATACTAATTAAAAGTAGAGGTTACATGCAATATGGGTTTTTTTCTCTCCCTAATTTTAAGGAAAAATAGATTGAGGATATATTATTTATGTTGCCACATAGGAAACACACCCAATGACCATTGGAGAAGCTCTTAGTTTCCTTATTGGACAAAATATAAAAGTAAAGAGGTCAACTAATAGTGGTGGGAGTATGGAGTAAATAAATTCTCACTTTTGGAATTGTTTTGACTTAAGCTCGTTTCTCATCGTACTTCGATTCGTTGACCATCCAGACTGGTTTCTCTCTTTCTAGCTCCCACCAATTTATCTATCCAACTCGTTTTAATGGCGACAGAGATTCAAGAACTTAAAGAGATAGAAATTTCTCAAGACAAAACCCTAGAAACAATTTCTCAAGAGCCTGTTAACAAAGAAGATGAAGGAACTAAAGAAAGTGAATCTGAGACTAATTTGGATTCAACGGTAGCTGATACAGATCTTCAGAAGAAAATGCGTAGAGCTGAGCGTTTTGGAGTGCCTGTTAACTTATCTGAGAAAGATAAGAGGAATACCAGAGCTGAAAGGTTCATTATTTATTTTTATTTTTTTGGTTCTAGGGTTTAATTAAGGTTTTTGATGTTCTTGCTTGTTGTTTGTCAATGCGATGGCTATTAAAAAATCTTTTCTACTTTCATTATAACACTATAGACTTAGTAGTAAATAAACTCTAGAAAGTTGTTTATTAAATTCTAGTAGTAAAGGACTTTGGGAAGCTAAATCGTCAGCTGGAGAGCACCATATATCTTCCTAGAAATCATCTCCTTTAGTTACCAACTCACCTTGTGGAATACAAGATACAGGAAGAACTAGTATGTGTTGCCTATGTGTAGAGAAGTTTCGATATCATGTTTTAAAATTTTAGTTAGTCGGGATCACTTGTATTGTTAATGTCATGTTTGATTGTGTTTGAACTACAGTCTACCTACAACACTCGTTATTGAATCTTTCTGGGAGAATGATTCCTATTCCACCTTTTGGATGCCACTGATATATGCCTGGAAATGTTGTCGTCACTCTTCTACTTAATCACAGTATCCTCTACCTGACGTGCATAAGATTGCTAAAATGCAACTTGATTTTGGATATTGCATTTGTAAACTCTTAGTGAAACAAAAGTTGGCTGAAATTTGAAATGCTTTTCCTGGCCTTTTTTCACTGTTAGGTTTGGCACTGCACCTACAGTCCAAGAATCAGATGCATCGAAGAACTCAGAGGACCTGAAGAGAAAGGCAAGGGCAGAGAGGTTTGTTATTCCGTGTCATCTTGTTTCATTACTAATTAAACTTTAGAAAGAAAAATTACATGCCTTGAACACTGAAAAGATCTACCTTCTTTCTTACAGACTATAGATTACCTTCGATAGGGTTTGAGGCTTATTCCTTTATGTCATTATCTAGGTTTGGGCTGCCAGCAAAGCCTGTTGCTGATGCCACTGATGAGGAGGCAAAGAAAAAGGCTCGTCAAGACAGATATACATCCAATTCTAAGACAAGTCCCAAGATGGATAGTGTTGAAGAAGATAAAATGAAAGCCAGGGCAATCAGGTCATCGTCTCAGTAACCTATTGTTCTCTTTTTAAAACTCCTTAATCAGCTTCTTGCAACTATTGGGACACAGCACTTAGATTAAGCGTTAGAACTTAAGTTGAATCTTCACTCTTTTTCAGGTTTTCACAATGTCCAGCTTCTACCCCATCACAGACAACAAATGGAAAGGGGATCTCTATTGAGGTAGGATAAGCTGCGTAACACACAGTAGTTTGCTTCGATATCTGTGAAAGGAAAATCTGTCTGCATAGTTAGTATCAATGTTGTGTACTGAATCATTCTGTTGGTATTTTTTCAGGGGACTGCTGATGTGAAGGCCAGTGGAGGGACCTGAGCAACGGACATTAATTGCCTTCCTTTCTGGTAGGTGTGATTTCTAATGTAGTAGCATTTGTAGAAGCTGTAGGTCTGATTGAGATTTCTTTGGGCTATGCTGAATGCAACAAACTCAAACTCCATGGGTGAACCATTTCAAGTGTTGTAGCTACTTTGATATTATCCTCTTGATTTCTTCTTTTTTGGCTTCATTTCAGTTTCATTATGATGAGATTGCTGTCTAAATTTCCTATTATAATTTCACTTCTGCAGAGAGAGGGGTTAGCATATTTCACTTCTCGGCAGATGGAGGGAGTGAGCCCGTGTTAACAATTTTACATTTCAACCCAAAAGGGAAGCTTGTACTTTAAATGGATGTCTGGACAAACGGACTCTGACGACTACTGGTGCTGCTATTGGTGGAATTGTAAAAGAAGTATATTTTCTTTGTTTCCCTAACAGGGTTGTTAAAATCTGGTAGAAAAAGTAATAAATTATAGAAGAAGCTGCTTGTCTAAGTATATTCTTAAGTCCTTCTGGATCTTCAGTTTATTCCTTCAGGTTATCTGTAGCTTACCTTTTTTCCCTCTCTAGCATTGTCTTGAATCCTTTGCTCACTCTGAAAAGAAAACTTGGAACCTAGTACAGGCATTTTATTTTTCAGCATCGCATTTTCAAAATTGGAATGCTAGCTGCTTTAATACACCGGCTCAAAAATACACCTTGGTATTTTCCACCAATTCCCCATCACCTTGGTGGTTGTCGTTGCCAACAGCCATCCACCAAGTCTTGGTATTCAAACGACGAGATCAAAAATACACCGGCCCAATATCTGGAGTAATTCAAATTTGAATATGCTTTTACCATATCCTTTTATCTGGTTCATTTGACACTGAAATTAAAGTTGCATCGTTTCTCTATAGCATGGGAATGAATTTCAAAATGAAAAGCAAATTGCGGGAAAGGAATCTAACCTAAAGCTAGACTGTCATATGGTGGCTCAAAAAGGATTCTAACCTAAAGCCAGACTATAATATAGTGGCTCAAACTTCCAACCGCTCAAGTTACTTGGAGTATAATGTTTTATTTGGCCATTACAGGCAATAATTACAAAATAACAACCAACCAGGAAAAACAAACAAACAAGATAATCATCTTTGAAAGGCACAATTTCTCTACTCTTTTTCTTTTTGGATTTTCTTGAGTGCAGAAATATATTCATGGGAATCCCAGTATACATCAGAAGATTCATTTTCTATGACTTCCTTGATACACGATGAAAATTCGAGGGAAGATGCATACTACTAGCATTTGAGATGTGTGTTTAGATGTGTAGGGCCACCGCCGCCTCTCATTGAGATTGTAGGTGGGCGAAATAATGCCTTACTGATACCGTTAGGAGATAGAAAAAGAACTACTACAGTAATATCATCATGAAAATGTCTTCTTACTCCTCGATCGATCTTCTTTAGATCTGAATATCTCATCTCCCTTTTCTTCGCTGCTCGTTGAAGCGCACTTTTAACTAGTTTCTTAGCAATTCCCTGCATATTTTTCTGGAAAATTAGCTTAAATGCTATAAGTGGTACTGCTGTTATCGATTTAAAAGTTGCAAGATAAAGAGTCACACAACAAACTTACGTTATGAGGATTGTGATGGACAATGTCAACAGCTTCTTGATTACTTAGGTGTTCCCATAAGCCATCAGATGCAAATATAAGAAACTGATCTTGGGGATTGAGTTTGTGGACTAGTATCGACGGATCAGGTCTGAGAAGCGGTTTGTCAAAGGGTGGCAGTCTAAACTTGGATTGGAGAGGGTCTCTATTGAACTCTGCCTTCTTCAAATAAGCATCGCCGAGGGATCTTGTGACCTAGGAGAACAACCAATTTAGTCTTTTTTAACAAGTTGCCATCATCCAGGTGTGTGGAAATTTTCCACTTTCATTTAGGCTTCGGTTGACAAAAAGTTTATTTTGATTCATATCTTGGTATTGTGAAATGACCACGCACCATAGGTTGTGATATTGAGCATAAACACAGACAACACAGCTCTGTACAAAGCAAAATGGTAAAATTCGCGAGTGTTACCTGTATAATACCCTTAACACGCCAAACTTTATGCCTCAAAATCACAATCTGCGGGTCATCAGGATGCAATGATCGCATCTCTTCTCTCACAGTGTCAATACTTGCATTGTGCTCTGTTGATAATTGAGTAGCTACAACTTGCCTAGTAGCCTTCTCAAGTCTTCCTAGAACTACTCGAGAATCTCCAGCATTTCCAACGTATAACGTTCCGCTGCAAATGATACCTACCAAACAACATGAGCCCACTGACAAGATTTGTGGTCTACTCAACCATTGTTTCCTTACAAGAGAAAGGAATCCCTCTTCTGTTTCTATAAACGCTTTGTGAATAACATCACCTGACATTCCCTGTTGCTCCCACACTAATCCTGCATCACAATTTCGGTCAGAATCAGTAACCTTAGCTATTAGGTTTCATATTCAACAACTATGACAAACATCAGTTCAGGATCGGTACGTGCAGAATAGTATAATACAGAATTGGCTAACTAAAAATCATCCTTTAAATTTAAAAAACGTAGTATTTTAAGGCAAAACCAGAACAACAACATATTACACTATTAGAAAGAATGGCAAAAGAAAACATACTCTTTAGATTTGAGAACAGATGCTCGTTTAAGTAGCGTGAAGCCTCTGGTCCTGCATGTCCATCATAGATTCCCACAAACGTCCCTTGCGGACCCGAATCACATGAACTCAATGGCCCTGATTCTATTCGACTCTGGTCTTCCAACATACTATTGGCTTGAACTACCGCCATTGAGAATTCACCATTTAAATTCTCACCTAAATCTTTATACCATAACAATCCATTTATTCTACCATTTCTATCTCTGCTGTCATCGCCTTTAGCCGAAGATCTCCAACAAGGTGACACCATCTTCATGAATGCATTTGCTAGTGTACGCCACATCTCTCAATCAAACCAGCTGTTAATTATCAATTGATGCATCCATCAAAATCCATACGAAACTTGAAAGTTCAAAATCTAGTGTACGCCACATCTCTCAATCAAAATTTAAACAACTCTATAACCACACAATTTCTCAACTAAGGGGGGGGAAAAAGTTTTTCAACTATATTACAGCAAAAATCTACATGAAAACAAAACAAAATGGTTATGGTCTAGAACATCATATAAAGGAACCCAAAACAAGAGTTAATCCATTCACATTTCACATTCATTTATCTAATGAAATGATAATGTTAGTTATGATGAACCTACCTTGAATCTGGTTGTGACTGCCCATGTGTTTATACGTCTGAGGTTAGTATGTGTTTGAATGTTTATAAACTGAAAAATCTGATATAGATATTTTTGAGACAAATTCTGATATATTGAATGTATCAATGAGATGAGGATGAGATGACAAAGTAGAATATAAATGGATAAGAAGTTTAGACTTTTGGAAATTGCAGAGAATCTTTCAGAATATTGCTTGGTGTTGTAACAAAAGATTATAATTGGAACACAAAGGAGAACAAATCTCTCATCATATTCTTTCTTTCTTTTTTTATCTCAGGAGAATTTAAACAATTTTTGTTTTTCTGTTATTACACTGGTCTCAAGGAGGTGGTGGGTTTTAGTAATTCAGGTTTTGACGAAACAACCAACAACCCACATTTCTCGCCAGCTTTTCCTCCTCTTTCTCTCTCCGTATAAGTCATTCGTCCTCCTCTTATAACTCAATTCTCAATCTTCTCTTTTATTTTTTATTACTAGATTTGTGCCCGATGCGTGCTAACTTATCTCTTCTTATCAGGATTAGTTTTTTTTTACAAGAAGAGAAGAATTTTATTAGATCAAAGAAGAAAGTAAAGAAAGCTACACTTGTAGCGGAAGAAAAAGGAAAAAGTACAATTAAGAAAAAATAGTATCCCAATTCAGTACTGTATGAGAAAAATTACAATGTATTCTTCTCCCAGCAGCTACAGCCCATGACAGGACTAAAGTCTTAGCATTATCACAAAGCTCAGCATCAGTTTTGAAGCTGTAATTATACTGGAAAGTGCGACAGTTCCTTTCATTCCAGAGAGTCCAAACAATAGCTGCTGGTAATAAGTTCCAAATATCCTTGTCTGAGTTGCTGGATATGCAATTGTTTGGCCAAGAGACAGACACCGCGTACATAGATTCATGATAGACCCATGCCCAGTTGTTGTCCGGGGTGAGAGAAGTCCAAACACAGTGAATTAGAATATGATCTTGTGATTCCTCACTATCTCCGCAAAGAATACAAGAATTATACAACTCCATACCTTTACGATTTAACATTTCTAGGGAATTAAGCCTTCCATGTACTGCGCACCACATCAGAAAGCAAACTTTTGGTGGAATGCAAGCTTGCCATTCGAATTTCCACGGAAAATTAGCTACTCCAGCATCAGCAACAAAATTAGCATAAAGTGATTTGACATAGTACATCCCAGAAGAGTCAAGAGCCCATCTTCTTGTGTCAGGTAAATTGTCTAAAATGGGTGGAGAAGAACCAATAATAAGAAACATTGTAGCCAGTTGATCAACTTCAAGATTTAATAACACTTTTTTGAATTCAAATTTCCAAGCACCATCTTCTGAAATATGAGCAGCAATACTATTATTTTGCAGCCTATCCAGTTTGTGTAGTAAAGGGAATTGCATATCCAGACTAGAGTCTCCAACCCATTTATCATGACAGAAAGAAATTTGTGAGCCTGAGTGAAGCCATAAATTGGAATTAGAAGAGATCCAGCAGTTCAAATCAGCAATTGTCCTCCAACAAGAAACACCATGAGGAAAATTTACTCTACCAGGTACCCAATTTGAGAAAGAAGCACCATACTTTTCAACAATGATTTTGTACCACAGATGACTCTTTTACAAACCAAATCTCCAACACCATTTAGCAAGTAAAGCCTGATTCATAAGTCTAAGATTTAAAATACCCAATCCACGTCTCTTTTTAGTAGCTTGAACTAACTCCCTGTTTATAAGATGTGAAGTTGTAGAACTAGACTTGTGTTCCCATAAAAAACGTCTCATCTTTTTATGGATTAGTTACCAAAAGCCAAGTACTTATTATATACTCCCTCCGTTCCACTAATGGATGGCCTATTCATTTTTAAATTTTGTCCCACAAATAGGTGATCTATATTATCATATAATGGGATATTTCTAAAGAGGGAGGATCCCCTCACACTTTTATTCTCACACATTGAACGTTATTTCTGTGAATAAAATCCAAATCGTTGCGAATTTGAAGCTAATATTTTGGGATATATTCATCTTACAAAGTTATATATATTCTCACCAAAAATGAGCGTATTTAAAAACGTATAACATTTACCATCTACTACTTTAAAACTAAGCCGTCGAAAATCAATTGATTTTTAACCATCGAAATTAAGATCAGTAGATGATGGTGTTATCCGTTTCGGAATGCGCTCATTTTTGATAGGTATGTAAACCTTTGGAAGAGGAACATATCCCAAATATTTTAGCTTCAAATTTGTTGCCATTAAATTTTTATTCACAAAATAGGTACCAAAGTGTGAGATAGTGTGAGTGTAAAAGTGTGAAGTGATCCTTCCTCATATTTCTAAAACTACCCATAATTTGATAGTCATGTTTGTATTCGTTAGGTGTTTTAAAATGCTTTCAATGGTATAAAGTATACGAAGTTTGTGAGATAAATCACTTCTAAATTTTACTAATTATTATCAAGAAGGGTATAACTGTAAAAAAATACTTAAAAATACTCTCCCTCCTACTTGCCTTAAAAAATGTGCAAACTTAAACTAGGTCATCTATTAGTGGGACGGAGGGACTAATTTTCTGGATCGTTCCAGTACGAAATTAAGTTCATCCAGTGCATTATTGAGTAAAAACTGACCCTGGGAGATTAATCTTGATTTTCATCAACTAAATTTATGTGGAGCTCGGATAACCCAAGTTGTGACTTCGAGGAAGACGATTTTTTCTAAACCATTCATTTTATGGTCTCGTGGAAGTTGGTAACCATTGTAAGCGTAGACTTGGTAAAAACTGCAAACATAACGATGTGATAACTATCAATGAACTTTACATGCACTATCATTGTAGTGGTAGAAAAGTAGATTATCACCTAAGAAAGGTTATCACCTATCCTCACATCAATCTGAATAAAAATATCAAAGAGTGGGAGAAAAGTCTCATTGGCAAAGTTAAAGTGTCCCAATGTCTGTTGGTAAAGCAGAACAAGAAGCTCATTATGCTTGGGGTCACATTCATTTCAGAATCATTCAGAGAGCTACCAATATTTTTATTCACTTTTCAAACCTGAAGAGAATACAATCATATTTTAGTGAACTGCTCCTGGAATTTTGATGGCTATCTCATAGTTCTCAAAGAATGGAATCCAACGATTGAGCCCAGAAATATAGACTTCAACATTTAACAATATTGGCTAGACATAAAAAAACTTCTGCCAGAATTTCGCAATAAGGAAGTAGCTAATCAGATTGCAAGCATCCTTGGAAACCCTCTAAAATTAGTGTTAGAGCATAGCTCGGTTGAACCCACCAAGCGTTGGTATGTCAAGTTTGGTTGTCATATTTTAGTGAATCAAAAATCATCTAAAAGTCGCTTGATTATGTACTAGAGACAACTTCGTATAGGTTAGACTAGAAAGTCTAGGATTATTAGACATACAAGTATTACTCGAAGACCTGAAGAACGTGAAGAAGTAACGAACTACACTTTGATTGTTGTATTGTCTCGATCTCGTATCCATAGACGATCACACAAAGTGTGAATACCGATTTGTCGTATTGTCTCGACTTTGTCCATAGACAATCACTTTCGGTAAGATGACTTATAGGTGGATATTTTAAAGATTGTGGTGTATTTGTCCTAAATCAAGTGTTTGTTTCAATTGCTTCCGATTAAGAAAATAATTATGCAAGTTAATTTATTTTGGTTTGTATGTATTGTTTATGGCTTAACAAAATAAGAGATCATTTGTTTAGTCCAATCCAATTTCGGATAAGAGAAACTAAGTTAATTCTGATCTTAGTTAGATTTATCAAATTAAAGGATTCGGTTATTCAAGTCTAATCGAATGCATTGAGAAGAAATACTAGTTAACTAACCTAGTACTTGCCTTGTCTAAAGTGAAAGGTTTAAGTTATTGTCTGAATAATTAGAACCTGGTGAGATAAATAAAGTTAATTCTGATCTTTATTTTGGTCTTATCGAAATAAGCGATTGTATGTTTACAATCGGTTTAACAAGGTAACTAAGGTTCTTAGTCAATTTGTTAAACTATTAGGGAAAATTGCTCCAGGCAATTGTTTTCTTGATAACATATTAAAACTAAATTACTTGTAGTTTCGGTTTTGATATTGGTTATCTAAAGTGGTATGTGAAACCTTCGTGCTTAACTCTTATAGGTTGTACAAGTCTTTTAGATTTGTAAGATCCTTTCGGTTTGACCTTTATTTGCTCGAACCTTTGTCATTTTGTGACAAAAAGGGGGAGAAATATATGGAGTAAACAAGTGATTTGCAATCAATAAGGAAAGGATAATTGTGCTTAAATGTTATATCTAACGAAACAGTAAAGCATTGACTAAGGGGGAGCAACATATCATATTGATGTGTAGTTATCTTGACTACAAAAGGGGAATAACAAAGATGTTCGGATTGAAAATCTACCTATCTTACCTTTAGGGGGAGTGATGTAATTTTGAATAGTGGTAAGAAATGAGGTTGTCGTTCACTCGAATTTGTAGAGATTAAAGTTTTTAAAAATACTAAATAAATATATACAAAGATATTTAACAATGGGCGAGAGGTACTGGGACTAAGGATTTAGCCAATCTTTATAATATAAGGTTCACTTATTTATTCTCAACAATTTTAGCTCAAGAAATATAAACATGGACTCTATTTTTGCCAAGGTAGATTCTCAAAACATTGATTGTAAATGTTAAGCATGGGACATCAAATCACCTAAGCTAAGCATGACCCATCTAATCAAATGACAACCAATTTAATCAAATCGTATTTCAATTAATTTTAGTGCAAAAGTCATAAAAAAGAATAAAACAAATTTACCCATGTATGAAGTTCGGCCTCCTCCGTCGTCCCAGTGTTGGGGTTTAACTCATCATGTCGAAAACACACTCAAAATATGTATTCATGGCTCAAAAAGTGTTTACAAGAAGAGAAACTAATGAAACAGGAAATTTGCAACAACACAGGTGGGTTACAGACCGACTGTTTCAACTCTCAACTGTTATATGAAGATAATCGTTACAAATCTGAAGATAAATGTTGCAGAAGAGGATGAAGAAACTGTTACAATAAAGATAAATGTTGCAAACCAGTTGAAGAAACTGTTACAACGAAGATAAATGTTGCAAACCAGTTGAAGAAACTGTTACAACCAGTTGAAGAAACCGTCGCTGTTTCCCTGTTCTTCACGAGCAGCAGCAGCAACAACAACAACAGAGTTCTGAAAACTCTTTATTCACGCCTCCTGAGCTCTCCTCTCGACACCCTCTATAAGTCTCCCAGAGACTCTATTTATACCAAAAACAGGCGTTGAATCTCCTCCATTAATTCCAAAATATTCACAATATATTTTATTCATGGTACGGGAATAATCAAGATTTTCATTCTCTGTTTAGCTCCTCCACGCGTTTTTAGAAGTCGAATCTCCTTATTTGTATCCATTACGGTCCAACACACTCCAAACTCGTGCATTACAGGCATCAAACTCACTGTAATTCATGTTATCCCGTGAAAATGTGTGTAACTCTGTTTTGCTCCATGCGATGATTACAGCCAATTCTAATCCAAACAGACACCCATAACAGCTTTCTATGGTCATATCACGTCTACCCATTAAGTTTCAGGGATTGAATCTCACTAAATCACGTCCAAAAATCGATCAAAAATCTGACAGAGAAATAAGTTTATTTTCCCGCCAAAAATATTTTTTTGAATTTGAGAAGAACATGTCCTCCCCCTAATCCTGCACGGGTGTCCCTTTAGCACTTGTCTTATGGGGTGCAAATAGTAATTTTTGGGCTTAGATAGTAATTTTTCCGGGGTTCCTCCGACACATTTTTGGGTGCTTCCGGTGCATTTCTGGGGTGCCTTTAGTACTCTATCCTGGGGTGTAAAACACCACTTTTCGAACCAATTTTGCAGCAAGAGCTTATTCCCTAGAAAAGACTTAAAACAACTTTATTAGAAATAAAATGAGTCCTAGATAATGTAGTTATGGGTGAAAATGCGTCACACTTACGTGCTTATCAGGGAGTATTAGCTTTGTTATTCAAATGTCAATAGCGGTATTTATTAATTGAATATATGCAGGTTATTGTGTTGTTGAAACTTGGAATCAAGCGTATGTATAATGAATTCTTGTAATTTGTTTATCCATATGTATTAAGAGTTTTGTCACTAAAATTGACAAAGGGGGAGATTGTTAGAGCATGGCTCTGTTGAACCCACCAAGCGTTGGTATGTCGAGTTTGGTTGTCATATTTTAGTGAATCAAAACTCATCTAAGAGTCGCTTGATTATGTACTAGAGACAACTTCGTATAGGTTAGACTAGAAATTCTAGGATTATGAGACATACAAGTATTACTCGAAGACCTAAAGAACGTGAAGAAGTAACGAACTACAACGACGACATCATCATTCCTCTTGAGGTTAGTAATATTGACTTGAACCATTTCATTCCTAACGTATCTTTCAAGTCGTGCTACATTAAAAACATAACTACGAAGCTGTGAATGATTATTTTACTTTAGTAGTGAGATATGATCATATGATCATAGTATTAAGGAATTAGACTATGAAGTATAACGCTTATCTTTTGAACTTCATAGATATGACATCGACATAATCGTATGAATGCTATTGTGATTATGTGTATGGGTAAAGGTGAAGATTTCATCCTTGGAAACAATGTTTACATTTGTGTAAAGGAAGTACATTCATGAACTTGTTTTATGAATTGAAAGAGAAATCGCTAGGCATATTGGTATTGTTATTCATTGCATATCTTTGGATTACCAATATGTGTGAGTTAGTAGAACCGATCATAACTTGTTATGTATCTTGGTATATATAACTAATCACAGTGCCTGACTTATGATTTTGTATGACTAGTTTTTATTAATTAGTGTAACCGATCCTAAGTAATCACCTGAGATGGTATGATCGATATTTGTAATTGGTGTGACCGATCCTAGTAATTGGTTTGACCGATCACAAAAGAATTGTGTAATCGATCCTTGTAATTGGTGTAACCGGTCCTAGTAATTGGTGTAACCAATCCTAGTGACTTGTGCAACCGATCACAAGCAATAACATGAATATATGGTAACTGGTCCTGGTAATTGACGTAATCGATCCTGGTAACTGGCATAACCGGTCCTGGTAACTTGTGTGTGCGATCACAAGTAATCCATATTAAGGTATAACCGATCCCAGTGATTGGTAGAACCGATTGAACCCATGATTGTAATTTGACATAGTTGTCTTGGAATACAGATGAACCAATTCTAAACTTGTTTGGAAGTGTGGTATAATCGATTCCCAGATTGTAAATATGAAAGAGGATTTACAAAGAAAAGATGTCAACATAGTTTGAACACGAAAAGTAACTCTTATATTTTATTGTTCAAAGATATTCCTTAATTAGTCATGGAGATCCCGGTCCGAAATAAATTAAGAATCTTTTAATTAAGGTTGTTAGTTTTATATGCTTTAATTACCAGCAATTAAATGCATACTGTTGATAGGGTAAATGTGGGAAGGAGGAACTAGCCCTAATCAATGAAAGTACTCCCAAGGTGTAGAGAGGTTTATGGGAAGTAGTGGTGGATTAATTGTGTCCCCTAAGTATGCCTTCTTTCCCCCTTTTATAATAAACTTCTTTTCCCTTTCTTATGGATAAGTGACATAATATTAATATATTACTAAACTACCATTTCTCTCTCCTTCAAATTATTAACAAACCCTAAGAGGCTTCCCTTTCCTTCTTGGGCCAAAGCCCAACTAGTTTAATATCTTCTTTCATGGGCTAGGACTATCCCAACCTTGTGGGTTAGGCCTAGTCCCTTAGTCTCTCTATCCTAAAAGGGACTCTTAATAGGTTAAAGGGGATATCTATTTTAGGATTACTTATTTTCATGTATCAACACATATCTCTAGAGAATAAAAATTAGTAATGTGCATTTACTAATTGGATATTTTTAATTGAGAGATTTCGGAAAATATTGGATAAAGCATTTCCAGGAATTATGAAAACCGATTTTGGCATTTATTGCATATCTTGAGAATATTCGGTTTTGGAAATTCCTTGGTGTCCAAACATCCTTGGTCTATAAATACCTAAGTTTGCATTCTAGCAAACTATCCTAAGAGCCAGACAAACTTCATCTTTTTTTTGTTTCTGGTGGAGCCGTCTATCCGGAGAGGAAAGTACCATAATTAGGCGAAATCTCTTACGACCGCTCGTTTAAAGACTTCTGTGGGATCAAGAAGCTCTACGAATACCATTGGTGGGAAACTCGATAATTGCAGTGTTATTAGTTTTCGATTGATTTGATTGACTAACGGTTGTTGAACTTTGATTGCACCTAGTTTGTTTATTCTTGAGAATCTTCTCTTCTGATATAAGATTCACTCAAACTAGATTGAAGTTTCGACGGGATCTTTAGAACTGTTTGTAGATCCAAAGACATCTTATGATAATCCATTATTAACAGACTCCGTTCAGTGCGTGATTGATCACAAGAGATTCAAGTGGTGTTGTGCAGGTTTAATTGAAGATTAAAGAAGATTTGAAAACGAAGAAGATTTATTATTAGTTTCTCATATCTTTGTGTAGCACAAACCTTGATCGGCTGGGATCCAACTAGAATTGGATTTATTCGATTGATTAGTTGCGTGAGATCGGCATCGCTTTATAGTTTCTTGTTGGATTCTATATTGATTGATTGCCAATCTAAACTCTGTTACTTCAGTAGTTGTTGGATAGATTGATCTAACCAGGAAAAGGAGTTTATTAGTTTAAACGGAAGATCCATTGCATATGAATTGAGATATCTTTATCTTGAAAGAATCAATAGAGTTGCTACCAAACAGATTTGTTGTTCCTTTACTGTTTGGAATACGATCAAAAGGAATTGTTCCAGTGTATGCACTTATTGAATGTCGGACGCAGGGATACTGAAGAAACTAAGTGAACTAGGTTTAGTTGCTTGGTCTCAACTATACGAAGTTGATTTAGATTTTGTATAGCGGCTTAATTCCTAGAGTATTCAATTCTGGACTTGGTCCCGGGTTTTTTATACATTTTCGGTTTCCTCATTAACAAAATATTGTTGTGTCTTTTACTTTTCTATTTACGCAATTATAATTGTTTATTATAATTAAAAGTAAAATACACAAACGTTAACTCCGTATTACTTAATAGTGATCCTATAGAATTTGGTTAAGTCTTAACCTATTATCAAGTAATCTCACTTTGATTTTTTGTATTGTCTCGATCTCGTATCCATAGACGATCACACAAAGTGTGAATACCGATTTGTCGTATTGTCTCGACTTTGTCCATAGACAATCATTTTCGGTAAGAGGACTTATAGGTGGATATTTTAAAGATTGTGGTGTATTTGGGTACCCTCGTCTTTTCATTAGAACATGTAGATGGAAATCCGGTGGATAAGAACTATGTCAGTGCGCTTATTGAGTTCTAACATTAATAATCCAATGCTGAGAGGGATTCTTGCAGAGAATGCAGCTAAGTATACACAATGGATTACCGTTTATTTTCAAAAGCAACAAAGAAAATTGTGTCTCGCTTTCCTTATAGCTAATCATGATGAAAGAGAATGTCAAGAAAAAGCAGATAATGTCCAAACTATTGTGAAAAAGCGGGGGTCTAACAACCACACCCAATATTTCGTTTAGGCAATCTGTATGGACTAATTCCAATATAATTCCAAGATAATCAACTAGACAGTCAGACTCAATCAATAAAAATATATCCAAGAGTTATATCTCTGTTTCTCAATGTAATCAGCAAATCAAACAGATAGAAATCTGCGAGCCTGATTATTATGAGAAACAACTTGAATGGTACCAAAGACCAATGTTCAAGTGTCAATCAATTACAATCAACAACCAAAGGTTGGATTTACCAATTGATTGAACTACGCGGAAAATAAATAACACAGACACCAGAAGTTTTGTTAACGAGGAAACAGAAAATGCAGAAAAATCCTGGGACCTCTAGCCTACTACAAGTTAACTTCGGACTGGAATGTAGTTGAGCCCTAACCAATCTCACACTGATTAAGGTACAGTCGCGTTCCTTACGCCTCTGAATCCTAGCAGGTTTCTACGCACTTGATTCTCTTAGCTGATCTCACCCACAACTAAGAGTTGCTACGACCCAAAGTCGAATAATTGATAAACAAATCTGTCTCCCACAGAAAAGTTTATTTTAATAGATAAATCTGTCTCCCACAGAAATACCTACGAAGTTTTTTTCGTCTTTTGATAAATCAAGGTGAACAGGAACCGATTGATAATCCGGTCTTATATTCCCGAAGAACAGCCTAGAAATATCAATCACCTCACAATAACTTAACTACATGGTAGTAGAACAAGTTATTGTGGAATCACAAAGAATGAGACGACGAGCTTTGTGATTAATTTTTATATCTTACCTATCGGATATAAATCTCGATAAAATCTTAGAGAAAATAGTACTCAATACGATATAACAAGTAAGATCAGAACACGCAACTACAGAGAAAATAGTTGGGTCTGGCTTCACAATCCCAATGAAGTCTCTAAGTCGTTAACCTATAACGGTTTTAGGAAAACCTAAATTAAAGGAGAATCGACTCTAGTCGCAACTAGTATCACACATGAGGTGTGGGGATTAGGTTTCCCAGTTGCCAGAGTTCTCCCTTATATAGTCTTCAAATCAGGGTTTGATAACTTTGGAACAAAGCAATCAATATTCACCGTTAGATGAAACCTGATTCAAGATTCAAGCTAATATCTTTCCACCGTTAGATGGTCTTAGATTGTTACACACAAATGAAATATACCTTCATTTAGATATGGGTAACCGTACCTAAACGTGTATATTGAGTTGGCTTAATGACAGTTAACCGAAGTTAGCCATATGAACACTTTTGTATTAACCATGTTCATCTTAACACTTCTAGATCAATTGATAATCAAATGAATCTAATCGTGTTACTCATAGAGTTGTTCAATTGTTTATATTCTCATAGAAGTATACAAGACACAAGCAAAATCGGATTGATTTAAAAGAATCAGTTCATGAACAATTTAGCCACGGTTTGCAAAGATTGCGTTCCTTAATATATAAATTTATTTGTTCATGAGTATGAAATCATACTTAACCGATTTTAGAACTTGAACCACTTAAGTTTGCAAATGGGTACGCAAACTTAAGTTCCGGACATTGGTCACAAGCCGACAGTTTGCAAACGGGTACTCAAACTTAAGCTCCGGACTGAACTCAGTTGAAACCGTTTGCAAACTGGTACACAAACTTGGTTCCCGGACTTCAAAAGTTAAATCAGTTTGCGAACGGGTTTGCAAACTTAAGTACCACGACTTAAACAGTTGAATAAGTTTGCGAACGGGTATGCAAACTTAACTTATGGTCATGAATTTCATCAAAAGGGTTCGCACACTTAGTACACAAACCATAATGTATCCAGACATGGTTTTTAGCTCTTAACTCCCATTTCAATCATTGAAACATTCTTAGAAGACGACAATAGCTGTCTCACACAAACTATTAGCTTATAAGCAATTTTCAAGTGATCGAATGATCAATACGAAACATTCCGAGTCTACATCAAATGACTGTCTCACACAAATCATGTAAGATGTTACCAGGTGATTTTCACATGATCATCTTTTGACTTTCGTCAAGAATAATTATGAACGTGGTTAAATCAAAAAGGTTTCCAACACATATTTCGAGAAAGATATAAGCGAGTTAAACTCAGCTCGAAATATCAAATATGTATAATGTAAATTCTATATAGCTATACGACTTTGTCTCAACAAGTAATAGAATAGAATAGACTTCTGAGTGATAAATGAGTTCAAGTCTCCACATACCTTTTGTTGATCAAGTTCCACAAGCTCCCCTTAGTAGTTCTTCGTCTTCAATCGATTAACGCCGTGAAGTCTAAAGCTCAACTACACATTCTATCCTAATCCGAGACACAGCTATAAGTAGACTAGAAATCAAGACTTATAGTTTTGACAACTAAACTTGACAAACAAGCTTGAGATAACAACGCTTGCGAGTTCGACCGAGCAGTGCTCTAATATATTGCAAGTTACATATTTAAATTCGGAGAGGATTTCGGAGAAGTTATAGATCATATTGCTAAAATCCTGAATTTGGAGTTAGAGAGACAGTCCACATTTCACCAAAGAAAAACAACATGAGAAAGAACAGTTCAAAGACATCATATGTAAACCCTAATTGACATCATGTATCAACTATATATTCCCAACAGGCAAGTGATTGAGCTGAGAGCTCTAATGCAAGATGAGGAAAGAGAATAAGGGACTATGACAGCTCATCTCAATCTAGTTATGCAAACCAAAACCAATACCATGAAGCAAAACAACACACTTATGCCAACAAAACCCAATACCAGGAAGCTGAATAACATACTGAACAAATGATGATTAATGAAAATAATTATGAGGAGTGGGACAACTATATTCCTCAGCTTTTGAGGAACCAACGGGAGAGTCAGGAAGATCAGGTATTATTTCCATTTTCTGAAACCTTATTCTTTGACCGGTATTTTAAATATCTAAGTTTTAGTTTTTTAAATATCAACAGCTATGATTTAGCCTAAACAAGATGAAGTTCATAGCTCATTTAAAACACCTAAAAACATCAAAATACGTCACACGAGGGGATTCTTCATGTGGTATTGGTTATGTGATCTACGGCAACATGCGGCGTGGCAACACCCCATGTGAAAAGTTAAAGTAGTGGTGATGGTTATAGCAGTTGGGGGGATAATGGGAACGGTAAAAAGGGATTTTCCAGAAACTTCCCTAATTTATCTCACCTTATACCTATCATCTCCATATTCACCGTCTCTCCATAAGCTCACGATATCCACTACTTACGACAAAGGCAATGTGTATTCCAAACTACTATAAATAGGAAACTTAGCCTATTCAGAAGGGAGAACAAGCTTCAATACCCAAAAAGCTATGTTATTCTTTGTTAGAGCATTGCTCGGTCGAACTCACAAGTGTTGCTATCTCAATCTTGTTTTCAAATTTAGTTGTCAAAACTATATCTTGATTTTTAGTTTACAATTAGTTAAGTCTCTGACTAGGATAGAAATGTAGTTGATAAATAGTGGATCATGACAGTCATCATTGCATTTTACTGTTTGAAGGAGAAGATCAACCGAATCTTTTGGAGAACTTTATCAACAAAAGGTAAGTGAAGACTGAACCACCTACATCTCAAGTTATATTCACTTTTCTATCATTTGAGACGATATCGCATAACTAATTAGACTATTATGCATATAAAAGAATTTCGAGTCAAGTTTATCTTGATAATTAGTTCTCAAAATATAATGACTAAGCTTAATGAACATTTGTTCATACTTGATGAATTTCGGTTAAGGACAATTTATTGTTCGGAATCAAAATCATGATTCAAGTTTTATCGTTCGTAAATAGCGTGGAATAGTGATATGTGTAATTGATGTTATTCAGGAATGTTTCAAATCGATTTAGAGAAATATAGAAATACTATAGATTCGGATACAAGACAGTGTTATCAGTCTTACAAACTGGGAAAACTGTTATATGTCTGAACCCGTATTACATGTACTCGTACACGTAGCGTAGTAGCTATATATATCGACTTATAGATTTGTGGTACGCATATTCTTATGTATATCATATGAAAATCTATTTAGTTCGTGAAACGGATCGGTATGCTTACTTGTATGCAATGTTGCAAACCATTTTTGAACTGTGATTATGGAACCAGGATTAGTTTCCAAACCGGTACGCAAACTAAAACAGTTATGTGTTCCTGAACTCGGATATGTTTCCAAACTGGTACGCAAACCGATTTAGTTCTGTGAACTCTAGAACTGGTGATAGTCTTAAGGTTTCCAAACCGGTGGTCCGGTACACAAACTTAAAAAGTTCTGTTAACTCCGGAACTTGGTTTGGTTAAATGTTTACATACTGGGACTGAATCGATTCACAAACGACAATGGTATTTGTACCTTGTACACCTACTAATCATGTCGATTATATTTTCAAGTGTGTTTAAATTATTTCTACGAGACAATTAGCATTTGATTAATTCTCTAAAAACACTAGACTTATTTTATCACATGTTTGTGACTCAGAATTAATGTCTTATGTGTTCATGAAATGAAGATTAAGTTTTTAAGTTCAGATTGGCTAGTTTCGACTAATCATATTGAACATAGTCTTTGTACATGGTTCGGTTACGGTTTTACCTAACCAGAGTGGATATCTTGTTAATGTGAATCCGATTCAAATATCCATATAACGGTGGATATTGTTTGCTTGGTTCCAAAGCTATCTTAGCTTAAACCTAAAGCAACCCATGCTTTGAATGTCTATAAAAGGGGAACTTCAAGCAACGGGGAACTTGAATCCCGGCACTACTTTTTGGTGTATCCTAGTTGTATCTAGTGTCTTCCTCTTCCTAACCCTATAAGGATTTAGCAACTACAAAGTCTTCATAGGGATTCGTGAAGCCATGTCCCGTATCTTTCCTTGATAACTCGTGTATCCTGATCTTGTTCGATTGTTGATTTATCACTTGAACAAGATAGATATAAATCATCAAAGTTCTGTTGGTCTCAAACTTTGTTAATTCCACAGGTTTTATACTTGTGAGGTGAATAATAATCTAGGCTGCACTTCGGGTTGCATAAGTCCAGATTTTGAGGTTAGTTAAACTTTTTCTATTATTATCGATTTCCACACCTTTGATCAAACTATTTAGTTATAAAAGGAAATCATGTATAGGCTTAATTTGTGGGAGGCAGATTTGGTTTAAAGTTTTCAATTGAGTTGAAGCAACTCTTAGTTGGTGTGACGTTAGCTAAGAGAATCAATTGCACGGAGTCCTGCTGGGATTCAAGAGGCGTAAGGAGCGCAATTGTACCTTAATCGGTGGGATACCCTTTAGGGATCAACTACATTCTTGTCCGGAGTTAATTGGTAGTAGTCTAGTCTCTGTAGCGGCTTAATACAGTTTTGTGTTCAATCTGGACTAGGTCCCGATGTTTTTCTGCATTTGCGGTTTCCTCGTTAACAAGACTTCTTGTGTCTGTTTTTTTTTGTATTATATTATTTATCTTTATAATTGAAATATCATAGGTTGTGCGTTGATCAATCATAGTGGATACATCCGACCTAGTTTGTTGGATACGACTTGATTAATTCTTGGACATTGGTCTTTGGTACCGTCCAAGTTATCTCTTTGTGATTAGGTTCACGGATTTGTTTCTATAAACGTTCTAATCGCAAGAGAGAGAGAGAGAGAGAGAGAGAGAGAGAGAGAGAGATAACTCTAGATATTATTCCTTGATTGAGTTTAAATCTCGGAGTTGTATTGAGTTTGTCCATACATATTGCCTAAGAAAAAAGTGGTGGTGTATTTTGGTACCCCCACATTTTCAATTGGTATCAGAGCAAGCAAACACACTAAGACCTAATAAGTCTGTGTTTGAAGTAGTCCGACTATATGGACAGAGACGAAATCTCTAAAGACGTACACTAGAATTCCTTAACGATTCTTCAGAATTTATTCTCCTTAAGACTTACTGTCTCACAGGATGATCTTGACTCATTCAAGATTTCCAATACCTTGAGTGATTGTAGAGAATCAACATGAAAATTAAAGAATCCTCTGCAATTGTTAAAAACAAGAAACGTCATGTTAAGAGTAGGAAGCTTCGCTGTCTTAAGAGATTGTGAAAAAGCGGAGGTATAACAACCACACCCAATATATCGTTCGGAAATCTGTATGGACTAAACTCTAATATAATTCCGAGAGCACCAACTTAAAAGCGAGCTCAATCAAGAAAGATATCAAAGAGCTTTATCTCTATTTATCAATGCAATCGGCAAATCAAACAGATAGAAATCCGTGAGCCTGATTGATATGAGAAATAACTTGGATGGTACCAAAGACCAATGCCCAGGTGTCAATCAAGTTATATCCAACAATCAAGGTCGGATTATCAGCTGATGGAACTACACACAACCTATGATATTTCAAATAAAAAAAAAATAATGCGGAAAAGAAATAACACAGACACCAGAAATTTTGTTAACGAGGAAACCACAAATGCAGAAAAACCCCGGGACCTAGTCCAGCTTTGAACACCACAATGCATTAAGCCGCTACAGACACTAGTGTTGATAGAGTAAAAGTGGTAAGGAGAAGCTAGTCCAAGTCACAGCAAGCCCTCCCCCTTAGAGGTGAGGAGAGAGAATGGATGAGTTAAGAGTGAGCTCCTAAGTATCATTTCTTTCCCTTTGATAATAACCCTTCCTCTCATCCTTATGAATAAACACCCATAAGGCTAATATATTACAAAACTACCACTTTCCTCTTTTCCAAGTTATCAAGGAACTAGGAAAAGGGCCCATTTTGCTTGGGATGAGGCCCAACTATTTCAAGATTTTCCTTCTTGGGCTAGGTCCATCCATTATCCTATGGGTTGGACCTAGTCTCCTAGTTCATTCTTCTTAAGAGGAACCCTTAGTAGGCTAAGGGGATACCCTTTTTAGGATTTATTATTTTCATGTATCAACATTAGTCCTCTGAATTTTTGACTAACGATCTTGAATCTTCTTCTTAACCTGTTTTTTGGATTTATGATTCAGTTTTTCATTATGAAGATCTGATTTTTTTCAAGCTTTGATTCCTGTTTTAATCTCTTTTTCAATTATTTTAAACTTTATGTGGAGAAAGTAGTTTCTTTACATTGGATATGATTATTTAATCTTCTTTTCCTGTTTTGCAGGCTCAAAGTTGTGTTTCAGTGGTGTTCCAGTGGTGGTTGTAAACAGTGGTGTAGGGGAATTTCAACCTTCCTCAGAAAAAGTGGTGATTTAGCATCTTCCATGTATAAACTCAGGTCTTCACATAGTAGTGCTCTTCGATCAACAATGGTGTTTGTTGTCTTATTATTGTTCGTTTGTATGATACACAAATCAGTGGGATTTTCTATCACTCAAGGTATCAGATTTCAGTTGGATCTTGATACAAAAAGCTTGTTGCAGAATCGGCATTGCAGAATCAGAGATTTGAAGGGTAGAATTGGAAATGCACCGAAGAAGAGAGCACAATCTCTGGATTTAAAAAATTTGAATTTTAAAATACCTTTTTTAGAGTCAATATTCTCTCCGTCATATTCTGGAGAAGAATGAGGAGAAGAATTAGGGATATGGGATAATTTTGGAAGGCGGTTAAGCATACGGGAAAACCCTAAACCTAATATGGGTTATATAAAACTAAGAAGAAGTATCAATCTTATCACATCCACAAAAGATTTCTCAAAAGAAACCAAACAAAAGATCTCTCTAAACAAATGGCGCAACCCAGCAACCTACAACTAGCGGTACTATCTAGGAGGATGAGGGAAACTAATCTCAACATCGACCAAATAAGGACTGCAAGAAGTAGCTTGATATTGGCGACTGATATTGATGCAGCGGCCACAAAATGGAATAACTGCTTTAAATGCATATCTCTAGAGAATAAAAATTAGTAATGTGCATTTACTAATTGGAGATTTTCTATTGAGAGATTTCGGAAATTTTGGACAAGCATTTATTGGAATTAGAAAAACCAATTTTGGCGTTCATTACATATCTTGAGAATATTTTCGGTTTTGGAAATTCCTTGGTGTTAGAGCATAGCTCGGTTGAACCCACCAAGTGTTGGTATGTCAAGTTTGGTTATCATATTTTAGTGTGTCAAAACTCATCTAAGAGTCGCTTGATTATGCACTAGAGACAACTTCGTTTAGGTTAGACTAGAAAGTCTAGGAATGTTGAGACATACAAGTATTACTCGAAGACCTGAAGAACGTGAAGAAGTAACGAGCTACAACGACGATTTCATCCTTCCTCTTGAGGTTAGGAATATTGACTTGAATTGTTTCATTCCTAACGTATCTTTTAAGTCGTGCTATATTGAAAACATAACTGCGAACCTGTGTATTGGATATATTACTCTAGTAATGAGATATGATCACATAATCATAGTATTAGGGAATTAGACTACGAAGTATAACACTTATCTTTTGAACTTCGTAGATATGACATCGACATAATCTTATGAATGCTGTTATGATTATGTGAATGGGTAATGGTGAAGATTTCATCCTAGGAAATAATGTTTTACATTTGTTTAAAGGAAGTAAATTCATGAACTTGTTTTATGAATCGAAAGAGAAATCGCTAGGCTTATTGGTACGGCTATTCCTTGCAAATATTTGGATTACCAATATGTGTGAGATGGTAGAACCAATCGTAACTTTGTTATGTAGCTTGGTACAACTAATCACAATGCCTGACTTATGATTTGGTATGACTAGTTTTGATTAATTAGTGTAACCGATCCTAAGTAATCACCTGAGATGGTATGATCGATATTTGTAATTGGTGTGACCGATCCTAGTAATTGGTGTGACCGATTGTTGATACATGAAAATAATTACCATTTAGCAGGGCTAGGGAGCCCCTAAAGGGGAGGCAAACCCAACATGAAACATGGGGACTAAGGCCCAAGCCCACTAAAAAGTATCCATAAGATGGAAAGGATAAGGAAGAAATTAATGGAAAAGGAGAAGGTTGTATTAGAGAAGGATGTCATGTACCTGAGTACGATGACAAGGTTGGGTGGATAGATTTGAGGATAAACCTCTCTTGATTCATGAGAATCAAGCCTCTATTAGTTCAAAATGAACACAGCCTAAGAACAAAGTTCCAATTGATTAATAATTTGATAAACTCTTCCTTAGAGACTCATTTATCTTCTTAAGCTAGAGACAATCTAACCTAACATCTAACGGCTACAATCCCACCAGATGGTTACATCCAAGCCATCCATACAATTGATAAACGCACCCACTCTTGAGTTAAACACTACCACCAACAACTTATACTAGATACTAACACTAACAGGATATGGGCACTCTAATACAATATCGGGTACATGACATTCCACTCTCCCTCAAAACATCCTTGTCCTCAAGAATGAAAATTAACTTGAGTGATAGACATTCAGCTCCAGCCGCCTTCAGGAGCAATGCAGAAGAACAAAGATTGTCAAGCACTCCACACATCCACCCACTCTTTTAGCTTCACACGAACTGCAGTACTGACCCACAAATACATGCACACTTGTACATAAGCAAACTCAACGTCCCCATGTGCTGCTAAGTATCTCTTCAATAAGACCCACATCAAGGATACCAGGAACATTAACACAATAGAATCTTGAAACATCACGAGTCTGAACTGAATGTTCCATAGTCCCCCCAGGGAACTCCAACTGGATACAACACTTTTGGTGGTGGATAAACCAGGGACAAAAGTTGATAGAAGCACCAGGATATAGGTCGTGCATAACACAAAGACAAAAAGTCATGGCAGAATTCTCATTTCGAAGTGCACTTGTACTACCACTCAACCATTCATAAGTCGGAGCTACAGAAGCATTAGGAAAACCATGTTCACGAATATTATCTGTGTCACTGCTCCACAAAATTTCTGTGTAAACAGGAACAACACCCAAGCTCTTAGAATGAGGAGTCCATTTTCCGTGAAAGCTGGAAACTGAGAACTGAACTGTCATTTTAACACTTTTCACACTCCAGAAACCAGGCGAAACCAATCTAAATTTCCAGCTCAAGTATCTATAAAAACATACACCACCATTAGCCACAAGAAAGTCTACCAAACCGGAACAGTATCCATCACTACTGTTAACTGTGGAGCTAGGTCCTTCTGGTAGCCTAGTCAAAAACCCGTTGAAAACATCACTACTAGCGGTACTCCACAAACCAATATTAAGCAAGCAAAATTTGATCCCCTGCTGTAAAAACTCATCACACAGCTTGCTAGCACTAAATGAAAGAAACACAAACCTACAGGTAAGTCTCTTTGAGAGAATCTGCGACCTACTAACATAGTGCTTTGCAGCAACACAGACCTTCAAAGATTTTTGTGAACCACCTCCCAACTGTAGGGTTAGAGAATCACAGAAACTCCATCTACTGAGATGTAGTTGATCAACTAACTCTATCACAGTACCAGCTTCATTGGTACCTGTCACTTGAAGTATCAATCTCGACAATAAAACTGTACCATACTGCAACCTTTCATCCCAGAACTTGCAAACAACACCAGTCTCAACCCCTTTCACGAACAAAAATGTAGTCGAGCTCTCACATAGCAACCTTAATAGGTATCCAAGTTTGAAAACAAGTGCATAGACAAATTTTCCACTATAATTCGCCATTACTCTGGAGCTATTACACCTCTTTCCACGGTCAAATAATGAACATGTATAAACAAAATAATGATAGAAACAAACACCACCATGATAACTGTCACCATTTGTAAATAGCATCACTACAAATGAATTCATAAGCCACGAATGTAATCCATACTCATATTCAAGAAGTATCTCATGAGCAGAATTTGCAGTGTATTCAGCCAGTAGGATCGAACACATAGTGAATACACAAAAACCAGAAGTAGTGATGATTATATTGAATTTAGAAACACCATCAAGGTCAGAAAAAACCTTAAGAAGTTGGAATCCTTTCCCACGATCAAACATTCTACGCATAGAATAGAAGGTAAGTAAGGAATAATCATCAACTAGGAACTTGGAACTCACCTCAAGCAACTCAGATTCGAGCTGTAAGAAAAAATATTCTGCTCTCTTCATACCAAGCACATGAGCATACCATTTATATGCCTTGTGAAAGCTCACCACTCTAGCCAATAAGAGAAACAAAAATCTAGTTCTCTTTGAAAATTCAGCGACTAAATTTCCTTCAGCAACATAGACAATTCTAAGACCTAATGAATTCAGAAACTGAGATGCAGACATATACCCCTGTCTTGAAAACAGCTCGCAAACCAAATCCCCATTGTTTATTTCCAGTAATACAGACCCAAGAAAAACAATCACACAAGAAGTAGTTGGATCAAAATTGTCCCTAGAAGCATTAATAAAAGATGATAACCCTTGAATAAGCTGAGATTGTTTTCCACGATCAAATACTTTATCCGCATATTTGAAAGAACGGTAAGAAATTAACCCAGTAGGCAGTGTGTGGTTAAAAAAAATTGTGCACACAACACACTGTATCCATTAAAAGCATTTTAACAAACAGTTTCCCATCAACATGAATTTCAGCATCATTACAAAATAAGGGAATTATTGAATCTGTAAACCTCAAATCTGATTTAAACCCAAGGCTAGGAATCAATGGAAGAATCAATTTTCAAAAACAATTGGGTGGTACAGTTGCATACTTACCCCGATCAAATATGCTACCAGAATAATCAGAAAGAAGAACAAAACGATTATTACCAATTACTTTGTTGTGACCACTGACGAACTCCTTCAAGCTTTGGAGTTTCTCACAACTGCCCTTATTACTCGTAACTTCTTGAAAATTCACCACATCAGACAAATCTTCCTCTTCATCGAAGAAAAACGAAGGGATGAGCAATTCAAAATTGATATCTTCTTCTTCAGCAAAGAAAAATTATGGAATTAACTCCAATTCGATAGAATCATCTTCTACGTCGACAGCTGAAGCAGTTGAAACTTCTTCAAAGAAAAAAGAGGGAATCAACTCCAATTCTGAAAATTCATCAACATCTGTAGAAGCAACTTTCACTCTGCAAGGAGGATGATGAGCTGAAGAAGTATACCTAATAAACATGATTGATGTCAACTTCTTCAATGCCTTATTCATCAATTTTGACCGCCACCGAAGATAGTAATCACGATCTGGAGAGTCTTTCGCTTCCCACCAAAACTTATACCACCTTCTCCAACTATCCAAATCCTCTGTTGCTAGTCGTTCCAACTTCACTATGGGGACCAATTTCCCATTCATATATACCCATTTTTCTTCCTGTAAATTCATCCCATCAACCATGATTTCTCGGGAAAAACGGCTCTAGATACCAATTGTCATGTACCTGATTACGATGACAAGGTTGGGTGGATAGATTTGAGGATAAACCTCTCTTGATTCGTGAGAATGAAGCCTCTATGAGTTCAAAATGAACGCAGCCTAAGAACAAAGTTCCAATTGATTAATAATTTGATAAATTCTTCCTTACAGACCCATTTATCTTCTTAAGCCAGAGACAATCTAACCTAACATCTAACGGCTACAATCCCACCAGATGGTTACATCCAAGCCATCCATACAATTGATAAACGCACCCACTCTTGAGTTAAACACTACCACCAACAACTTATACTAGATACTGACACTAACATGATATGGGCACTCTAATACAATATCGGGTACATGACAAAGGAGTAGCATTAGTGGTAATTTATGAGGTTTAGGACATGTGACATGATGTCATAAAAGGAAGGGCTACTAGGAAAGCCTATAAAAGGAGGCATATGGAACAATGGAAAGGGAGATTTTTCTCTCTGTCTCCTCTTAGGAATTGGGTGTGTTGTGGCTAGGACTTGTAGAACCAATAAAATATTCATCCCTCAACATTTGGCGACCACACCCGGAGGCTCGTCTCTAGCCCAGTCATCCGATTCCCACAGCATCCCACGTCCCTCTTTTCTTACACCGTCTTTTCCTAAGTAATCAGTACACCCACTCACGCGCTCGTACCCCTTAGATGCGGAACCCACCTTCTTGTTTGGTCGGAAACTCGCCTATAAGCCGCGTCTATGCCCAGCCGCTCATCTGTTTTACAATAGCCTCTCATCTCTCTTACACCTGAAGACTTCTCCCCAACTCATCTCCGCGTGGTTACCTCCGCGTCCATAGCCACTGCCGCTATTAACAAACACAAGCGCTACTTTCTTCCTCTCCGGCTGCACCAAATCACACCAATACAAGCTTAGTCTCTCCTTCAAGCAATCAGTTCGACGAAAAAGAGTTCCTGCATCAGCTTGACAAAATCTTAAGTTACAAAGATCGAGATACTCCTGTTCTAACGAGCCTATTCAACGACGGAGATTATGGAAGACATCACCAGCGAATGATTGAATCAACGAAGAGATAAGTTTAATCCCTCCTCCCCCTTCGATAATCATCGTTCGTTTTTTCTGTTGTGAAAAGAAATTTTTCAGAAAAAATCATTTTAAGGTTTCAAAAATAAAAAAATGTAAATCCCAAATTGGTTTCGATTAGCTATTATGACTTAAAATCGGAATTTAGATCCGCAATAATCTGTTTATTGTAATCGTTTTAATGAGAAAATCGTGAAGAAATGCTTGTTCTGTCACAAAATTCATCGCAACCCTATGTCCCTAACCTTGAATTTAAAAATTGATTGCGATTTGTAGTTAGCACGTCTACCTGATCAATACCCATCAAACCCTTTTTATTACAAAACAAAACGAACTTGAGATTGTTGACATAGTTAGAGTTTTCTGATCTTGAAATTTAGATTCATTTGAGATTGCTTCGGGTTTACTAAAATTGCAAAAAGTAATAAGCCATTGACCTTAATTTACTTCTGATTTCCATCTAATTTGCATTAAGTCTGTGTTTAAACGATTGTGATAGTTGGGACTGAAAATTGCCTAAATTCTCGATTGCGCTGAAGTAATAGTGTTTAATTTCTGAACTTCAGTAACTCACTTAAGCTTGACTCCCTGTTTCAGAATTAGTTATGAAAGTCTCTCGAATCGAGTCTTGATTGATCCTGTGGTAGCATAAGGAGAGCAAGGAGTAATTGCAGCTAGGGATTTCTGAGTGTTTGATCATTTGGAGCTGCGCCAATGGCTAAATCTAACGAGTTTGTTTAATGAAATCCCCCACTCATGGTACAAAGAGTCGTTGGAACTGTCAAACCATGGCGTCAAGAGATGGAATAATTAATGCTGCTTGCTAATGAATCACAGTCAAATGCCTTAGGCGCGTTTTCAGATGAAACAGTCGAAGAAACCACCTAGCGTGAACCCTATAAAGCGTCAGTAAGACATATCGGCACTATGGTCTGCCTTTTTGCGCCCCAGAAAATGTCAAGGATAAAAGAGAAGATCTTGGAGGAATACTGAATGGAGATTGCTTAGTTGACGCACTAGATGCATTGAACTTTCAATCGTATCTAAAGGTTTCCGGAGCCGGATCTCTACTAATGGCAAGTGAACCTGCTGATTTATGGCGAGTGCAAGGACATAACACCTCCATCAAGGCCACCTACACACAAACAAGGGAAGTATAGGAACCTGCGAAGATAAGCATTTCACTGTCCTTATTTGATCCTTAGCATATATTTCGCAACCTTTGACTATTCTAATTTTTTTTTGCAGCTGAACTTGCTTAACATTGTGCCAGCATCGCTCATTGATAGAGTTTAGCAGCTCTTTGCATGTGGTTATGTGATGAAATCCCTTGTAAACGTATACCCTCTTTCAGTCCGCACATATGCACGTATCCATGAATATTTTCCTCCCTTTATTTAAAACTTCTTAAAGTTGTGTATGCTCGTGCCTCATCATTATCAAACTAAAATTGAAAAAAAAAAGGGAGAGGGAGGATGCTAGCGCCAAGAAGCTCGCCGCTGTCAAGTATATTTGATTTCTCACATCTACAACCTCAGCTCCCTTAAAGCTCAGCAAAGATCGCTTCGAGAATGAAAATGGCATTTTGTTTAACCAAACCAGTTCTGAAGAATACTGTGGCAGTTAATCTCCAACATACCCGATGCGTGCACTACAGAAGCGGCATGGTTCAAGCGCTTTTATTATCAATCCCAAGCTTGAAGTGTACCACTCAGATGTTGATGCGTTGCTGTGTTTGTAAGGTTGCGCGGTAGTCTGAATTATAAGTTCGAAAATCAGTAAGATCAGTAGACGATCACACAATTGTTACGTACCCGCGGCTTGGCCTCGACTACAGTGTCATCGGGAAGCTGCGCTGACCACTACAACAAGTAGGCGTTTGCTACTCACTGCAAAGATAAGTTCTTAATGCCTTAGCTTGATCATTATCTACTATTTATTTTTGCAATACCTTATTGTCCTAAAATGGAAAACTTATGCACCTGAGCTTGGTTGAAACGCATATGATCATGTGTCTGTCTTGCATGTTTGAGCACTTTCCTCTTGAAGATGAGTATGTTGTCTAGAAACAGTGCATCTGATAATTTCTCTTCAAATGATCCCAATTTATTTGCCAAATCTGGCGCATTGTAGAATACTGTCAACAACTATATCCTTTTGTGAATAGCTTTTTATTAAATGCATGAACATCACAGGAAGATTTCACGTCATACATCCAATATTATGATTTTAGCATGATGATCTTATCTGAAGCAAAATTGTAATGAGCCGAGTGTTGAATGATCTCCAACGATTTAATTATACGCCCCTTGGGGACTGAGCATGCTTTATGATGAAATTAACATGATAATACTAGTTTGATATGTATACATATATACTTTGAAAGTGTGCCGAAGCCTCATGTGATTGTTGTACCGTCGCCACCAAGTAGAAGATAAAAATGATGTATTGGGTGTACTCCTGTATCACTACGTTTTTTTTATTGAACAAAAAACCTTAACATCAAATGTTCTCATGAGTTATATCCGAGTGTTGATTTATTTATCTAAGTAGACGTTAGGAGTGCATGGGTCCATTGCGTTTATGTCGTAAATTAAACCATGAAGCATCTTAACTTAAGCTTATTTGTATACTGATGTGTGTGCTCCAGGAAATATATGTCATCCAGTCGCATGTATAGGTTGGCACTTCGTTAATTTTACAAAGCATCAATATCATCTTGTCTTGAATCTCATGATCGGACACAAAAAAAAAAAAAACTAGTAACGTGCTCTGGGCACCATGCTAGCAAAGGTCCATAGAGGTCGCTTGAACAAATACAAATTTACAAAAGGCTATGGGATGCATAGACACCCGGTCGGCCGATGATTACAAAAGAAGGCTACGGGATGCATAGGAACCCGGTCAGCCGATGATTACAAAAGAAGGCCACGGGATGCATAGACACCCGGACGGCTGACGAATTTACAAAAAGGCCACGGGATGCATAGATACCCGGATGGCTGACGAATTTGCAAAAAATGCGACGGGTTGCTCCGCGAATCCGATCGGCCACATATATACAAAAAAGGCGACGGGTTGCTCCGCGCATCCGATCGGCAACAGATATACAAAAAAAATCGGCAACAGATATACAAAAAAGGTGACGGGTTGCTTCGCGCATCCGATCAACCATATATATACAAAAAGGCGACGGGTTGTTCTGCGCATTTGATCGGCCACAGATATACAAAAAAGGCGACGGGTTGCTCCGCGCTTCCGATCGGCCACAAATATACAAAAAAGGCGACGGGTTGATATGCTTATCCGAGCTGCCACAGATATACAAAAAAGGCGACGGGTTGCTCCGCGCATCCGATCGGCCACAGAGATACAAAAAGGCGACGGGTTGATATGCTCATCCGACCGGCCACAGATATACAAAAAGGTGACGGGTTTCTCCGCGCATCCGATCGGCCACAAATATACAAAAAAAGTGACGGGTTGTTCTGCGCATTCGATCGGCTACAGAAAAGAGGGGAGTGCGTAAAGGGAGAGCGCATTTGCCTACTTTGGAAAAGGAAAGGAAAAGGAGGGGCGAAGCATATGGACTTACCTCCATTACAAGGGGTTCACCCCTCGCCTTGAAGGCGCGTTTTGCTTATCCGGACATAATCACGAAGAAGGCGCACCTCCATTATTTACCCTCTCTAAACATCCTAACCACGCGGAACAATTAGAGAAAATAAAAGAGTGGGGCTAAGTAAAGATTACGCCTTGTCTTCATCATACTCGCCCCGAGACTATCAAATTCTGCTAGTAATACAATCCAAAGGTCCAAGAAAATGTTCAGTCTTTATGCAAGAATTCTCGGAAAATACTTATCCAAACACTCGTCGCGCATGACAGCAATTTCTTGCAAAAAAATTATCTCATTTCATAAACTCCTCAAACTTGCGGACTGGAGAATCGACTCGAGAAGATAGTACAAGGGATGCTAGAATGGAATGCAATATGACTATCGGATTGTTTAACAATTAACCCAATAGTCAGGGGACTAATGTTGATACATGAAAATAATTACCTCTTAACAGGGCTAGGGAGGCAAACCTAACATGAAACATGAAGGAGTTGGGGACTAAGGCCTAAGTCCATTAAAAGGTATCCATAAGATGGAAAGGTTAATGAAGTAATTATTGGAAAAGGAGAAGGTTGTATTAGAGTAGTAGTGGCATTAGTGGTAATTTAGGAGGTTTGGAACATGTGTCATGATGTCATAAAAGGAAGGGCTTCTAGGAAAATCCTATAAAGGAGGCATATGGTACAATAGAAAGGGGGATTTCTCTTTTTCTCTCTCTCCTCTTGGGAATTAGGTGTGTTGTGGCTAAGACTTGTAGAACCAATAAAATATTCACTGATGTAATTTTGATAGTGGTAAGAATGAGTTCGTAAGACTTGTGAAAGCTAGATTTATTTAAACTAAAAGTAGAGAAAATTTTAATCAAAATTTGTTTTTTTTAGAGTGAAAATAACCAAGACACTAGATTCCACTATTACACATGAATAAATGATGATAAAGATTCCAAAACTTTAATTATTTTTAAAATTTCTTTTTCTTAATTCACAAATTATCAAGCA
>JAJJMB010012240.1:521978-595501 GCA_023531105.1 Papaver atlanticum
GCAAGCGTTTCTATCTCAAGCTTGTTTGTCAAGTTTAGTGATCAAAATTATAAGTCTTGATTTCTAGTCTACTTATAGTAATGTCTCGGACTAGGATAGATTATGTAGTTGAGCTTTAGACTTCACGGCGTTCATCAATTGAAGACGAAGAACTACTAAGGAGATCTTGTGGAACTTCATTGACAAAAGGTATGTGAAGACTGAAACTCATCTATCACTCAGAAAGTCTATTTCTACTCTATCTCCTTCGTTAGACAAAAGTCGTATTACTATATAGTATTCGATTATACATATTTGATATTTCGAGCTGAGTTTAACTTGCTTACATATTTCTCGAAATATGTGTTGGTAAGCTTTTGTTTTAACCAAGTTCATCTTATATTCTTGACGAAAGTCAAAAGATGATCATGTGAAAATCGCCAAGTAACATCATACATGATTTGTGTGATACAGTCATTTGATGTAGACTCGGAATATTTCGTATTGATTATTTCAATAACTTGAAAATCACTTTGATGCTAATAGTTAGTGAAAACAACTATTGTCATCCTCTAAGAATGTTTCAATGATTGAAATAGAGTTTAGAACACTTAACCATAATTGGATTATAGACATAGTATGCGTACTTGCATATATGTTGATCCAACACCGGTATAGTATGCATACCCATATGCGTACTTGGAAGGTCAGGTAAAGTCCAGGAGCCTTGGTATGCATACCCGTACGCGTACTGGTGAACTCAGTTGAAGTCCGTGAACTTTTGTATGCGTACCCGTACGCGTACTTATTCAACTGTTGTTTTGGATGTGTGATAGTATGCGTACCCGTTCGCATACTGTCGGACACAGTCCAAGTCTGGCTACTTAAGTATGCGTACCCGTTTGCATACTTGAGTGGGTCAATTTCTAGAATTGGTTTGTTTATGAACTAATACATTTTTCTAATAAGGAATGCAATCTTTTGCAAACCGTGGCTATAATGTTCATGACTTGATTCGAGTGAATCAAAATCGATTTTGCTTCAATTATGACTTGTATACTTCTATGAGAATATAAATAATTGAACAACTCTATAACTAGTTTCATTTGAGTCATTTGAACTAGTTGTTGATAAGATGAATATGGTTGATAAGAAAGTATTCATATGGCTAACTTCGGTTAACTATTGTTTAGCCAACAAGGTGTACACGTTTATGTACGGTTACCCATATCTAAATGAAGGTACATTTCATTTGTGTGTAACAAGCTAAGACCATCTAACGATGGAGAGTTATTTCTTTGGTTTAAAGCAAACTTAGCTTGGCTCTTAGATCAGGTTTCATCTAACTGTGAATATTGATTGCTTTGTTTCAAAGCTATCAAACCCTGATTTGAAAACTATATAAAGGAGAATTCTAGCAACTGGGAAACCTAATCCCCACACCTCATGTGTGATATTAGTTGCGACTAGAGTCGATTCTCCTTTAACCTTAGGTTTTTCACGAAACCATGTAGGTTAACGACTTGAAGACTTCATTGGGATTGTGAAGCCAGACACCACTATTTTATCTGTAGTTGCCTGTTCGATCTTGCTGTTTTCTATCGTGATTGAGTACTATCTTCTCTAAGATTTTCTCGAGATTTAATCTCCGATAGGATAGATAAAAAGTAGTCACAAACATCTTCGTCTCATCGTTTGTGATTCCACAATACCTTGTTTCGCTACCATACGATTAAGATTATTATGAGGTGATTGATATTTCTAGGC
Source organism: Papaver atlanticum (assembly GCA_023531105.1). NCBI lineage: Eukaryota > Viridiplantae > Streptophyta > Magnoliopsida > Ranunculales > Papaveraceae > Papaver > Papaver atlanticum. The sequence goes on from JAJJMB010012240.1 coordinate 523,725, forward strand.
TGTTCTTCGGGAATATAAGTCCGGTAAATCAATTGGTTCTTGTTCACCTTGATTTATCAAAAGACAGAACAAAACTCATAGGTTTATCTGTGGGAGAAAGATTTATCTATACAATATACTTTTTTTGTGTGAGACAGAATTGTCTATCAAGTCTTCGACTTTGGGTCGTAGCAACTCTTAGTTTTGGGTGAGATCAGCTAAGGGAATCAAGTGCACATAATCCGGCGTGGTTCTAGAGGCGTAAGGAACGCGACTGTACCTTGATCAGTGTGAGATTGGTTAGGGCTCAACTACATTCCAGTCCAAAGTTTACTTGGAGTAGGCTAGTGTCTGTAGCGGCTTAATACAGTGTGGTGTTCAAATCTGAACTAGGTCCCGGGGTTTTCTGCATTTATGGTTTCCTCGTTAACAAAATTTCTGGTGTCTGTGTTATTTCTTTTCCGCATTATATTTGTTTATATAATTGAAATGTCACAGGTTGTGCGTAAGATCAATCAATTAGATAATCCAACCTTTGGTTGTTGATATAAATTGATTTACACTTGAACATTGGTCTTTTGTACCGTTCAAGTTATTTCATATATTCAACCGGGATCGCAAATTCCTATTTGTTTGATTGCGGATTGAATTGAGAAATTGAGATACAACTCTTTGATATTCTTTTCTTAAGATTGAGTCTGACTTTCTAGTTGATTCTCTTGAAAGTATATTGGAGTTAGTCCATACAGGTTGCTAAGCGAAATATTGGGTGTGGTTGTTAGACCCCCGCTTTTTCAATTTGTTTATATATTTTGAAGTAAATTAGACAAATGTTAACTCCGCTTTACTTGATAGTGATCCAATAGAGTTTGGTTAAGTCAAAACCTATTATCAAGTAATCACACTTTGGTAGTCGTATTGTCTCGATTTCGTATCCATAGATAATCACACAAAGTGTGAATATCGATTCGTAGTATTGTCTCGACTTTGTCCATAGACAATCACTTTCGGTAAGAGGACTTATAGGTGGATAAATTAAAGGTTGTGGTGTATTTGGGTACCCTCGTCTTTTCACTTGGTGTCCAAACATCCTTGTTCTATAAATACCTAAGTTTGTATTTCTAGCAAAATATCCTAAGATCCTGTCAAACTTCATTCTTGTTGTTTATGGTGGAGCCGTCTAATCGGAGAGGAAAGTATCCTAATTAGGTGAAATCTCTTACGACCGCTCGTTTAAAGATGTATGTGGGATCAAGAAGCTCTACGAGTACTGTTGGCGGGAAACTAGATAATTGAAGTGTTATTAGTTTTCGATTGATTTTATTGACTAACGGTTGTTGAAACTTTGATTGCACCTAGTTTTTTTTATTCTTGAGAATCTTCTCTTCTGATATAAGATTCACTCAAACTAGATCGAAGTATCGACGGGATCTTTAGAACTGTTTGTAGATCTAAAGACATCTTGTGATAATCCATTGTTAACATACTACGTTCTGTGTTTTATTGATCACAAGAGATTCAACCTCGATATTCTTCCGGGAGAAACTTCAACCACTTTGGAGGATAAAATGGATTTTTATCTATCTTCTGGAAAATCTAATTCTAATATTTCAGGTACCACATTTTGTCTAGCAGCTTGCTCCGCTATGGTGTCTGAACCGTCCTCCACATTGACTTGTTCTTATTGTACTTTTTCGGGCCATGAACTCTCTAAGTGCTACAAGTACAAGCATAAAATAAGATATGTCAATAAACTTCAACGGAGAGCAAACCTTTTAGCAAACAAGCTCAAACTTGTTTAAAAGTCATTTGAGGTATGTAATCTCATCTCTTCTCCAAAGATGTTAATTTCCAAAGAAAATATTAGACCACTAAAGACAAAAATACGGTCTAAACAGTATGTGAAACAGGGTTCTAAGAATTCCATTCAAGAAGGTTATGGTGGACAAATTATTGTTCATCCCAGCACAACTTAATTATGTTGATAGTGTATCTTGTCTCAAGTGCCTGATTCAAAAGAGACAAGAAAGTTGCACACTTCAGGCTTTAGAAAAATATTTTTTTGTTGGTTTTGTTCTTTTTCACCTACTTTGGAATTTTTCCATCTTTTCATATCTAATTGATATTGAAAGGAGTTTCCCTATTTGATAAATAAAAGAGGGTTAAATTCGATAATTCTGCCTTTTTTAGGGTTGTGAGTTGTGCGTACATTAATCCTTTTAGCTGTATAAAGGTTCCGTAACCCTACATTTCCTTTTCCTTCTCTAAAAAACTCTTTTTATCACAAGGGTGCTTGTTGAGCTTGATTTGTGAATTTATCTCACAATCCCATACTTGTATGGAGACTCCAAGCATCATGACTTCTGATGGAAAAGAGGTTAATATGATTGTTAAGCCATCAATCATGAAAGGAAAAGATTTATCTCCGGTACCCTCTTCGTTGAAAAGAAAAAGGAGGAATATGAGAAAACCGAGGGATGTACCTTCAAATCTTCAGAAGATTTCTGGTGTTCTTGAAGAGTTGAAGGAAACAAGAAAGGAGATACATCAAATAAAGGCTATTGTTTTTAGGACTCTTGAAATTCAGAAGGCCCTGGTTCGGCATCAGTCCAGAAGGTTTGTTGGAATTGACTCATTTTTTCATGAACCTTATGTTCCAATGGCTATTGACGAGAAGGTGTTCGGGGACGATAAATAATTTTTCAAAGGCCTTAATTCTAGGAAACTTCTTATGAGAATTTATTCTTGTGTTTTTAAGAAGGATAACTAGGGTTTGGAATAGCAATTATTGTGAGTACACATAGCTGTTTCCAACGATTTTCATCTTGCAATATTTTTAGATTTATTTATTTAAATTCTAAAGTTTAGTTGGAAGATGATTTTGTAGTATTAATCTTTATGGTTTTATATATTGCAACTTGTTATGGGATATGTGTGTTTGCATCTGTAAACTATGATTGTCCCATATATGTGGTCAAAAGTTAAGTCTATCATATGTTTTTATGAAAATATTGATAAAAGATAGAATGAACTTTTGACAACAAAAGTTAATCCTATAATGTCATTATGCAAATGTTGATGGAAGATATGATGAACTTTTGTTTACAAAGATTAAGTCTATTACATGTCTCTATGAAAATATTGATGAAAAATAGAATGAATTTTTGAATATTCCGCAGTATTGGTCTTTCCCTGATCCACATCTTTGTGTAAGTACTGTGTGTCTCCGTAAGTTATCTTATGTGAGCATTTCCAATTATATTAATCATGGGTTTTCTTGTGGTTAATTTAATTGAGTATTTTGGATACAAATTCATGTTTCATGTGATTTGTTAATGTCCAAAGAAATCCTTCTTTTCCTGTGAAAGTAAGGTCGCTCTTGTTGTTCTTTCGGGAATGACATTTTATGGGGGAGAGTTCTTAATTGCCAAATCTTTGTGGGGAATGTGGTTGTGGAATATAATAGGGGTTATCTTGTATCTTTATAAATTCCTTGATGAAAGCATTTAGTTTCGGCTATATGATTGCATCTAAAAAAAGTTGATATGTTCTCTTTTGGTCATGAAGTATCTCTATGGAAATTTCATTAGGATCCCACTAGTTTTCATACTATTGCCAATTTTTAATGACAAAAAGGGGGAGAATTAATGTGTAGTTCACACTACAAATACATATGGTTTACAGATCATTATGTAAGGGGGAGTGGTTTTCATGTGAGATGAAGTATTGACTAAGAGGGAGTGATACATATCACCATAGTGTTATTGTCAAAGTTGTGATACAATTGAACTTTGATGCTGTGTAATAATACTATGACACTGTATAACAATACGAAACATCTTGTTTTTATATATTGTTATAGCTACGGATCTTCAACAACTATGATGCTGAGTTGAACACCTTTAGAAGCATGGAGTACTTAGAAGTGACGAAGATTTCGAGTAATGTTGAAGAACCAAGGAAATCAAGCATTTGGATTGAGAGCTACAAAGTTTATTTATTTTGTATTCCATATGTATTGATAGTTTTGTCACTAAAATTGACAAGGGGGAGATTGTTAGAGCACTGCTCGTTCGAACTCGCAAGCGTTGCTATCTCAACCTTGTTGTCAAGTTTAGTTGTCAAAACTATAAGTCTTGATTTCTAGTCTACTTATAGCTAAGTCTCGGATTAGGATAGAAAGTGTAGTTGAGCATTAGACTTCACGACGTTCATCGATTGAAGACGAAGAACTACTAAGGGGAGCTTGTGGAACTTAATCAACAAAAGGTATGTGGAGAATTGAACTCATCTATCACTCAAAAGTCTATCTACTTTATCTCATATTTGAGAAAAAAGTCGTATAACTATATAGACTTGAATTATACACATTTTATATTTCGAGCTGAGTTTAACTCGCTTACATATTTCTCGAAATATGTGTTGGTAAGCTTTCGCTTTAACCAAGTTCATCTTATATTCTTGGCGAAAGTCAAAAGATAATCATGTGAAAATCGCATGATAACATCTTACATGATTTGTGTGAGACAGTCATTTGATGTAGACTCGGAATGTTTCGTATTGATCATTCGATCACTTGAAAATTGCTTTGAAACTAATAGTTTGTGTGAGACATCTATTGTCGTCTTCCGAGAATGTTTTAATGGTTGAAATGAGAGTTTAGAACAATTGGATTTAAGCACAGTATACGTACTTGCATATGTGTAGTCCAAGTCCGGGATCCATGGTATGCCTACCCGTATGCGTACTTTTTGGTTTTGTCAAGGTCCGGGAACCAAGTACGCATATCGGTATGCGTACTGGCGTGAGATTCAAGTTCCAGGACTTTAACTGAGTTTGTGGTATGCGTACCAGTTTGCGTATTGGTGAACCCAAACTTAGACTTTCAATTTAGTTATGCGTACCCGTTTGCATACTTGAGTGGGTTATGTTCTAAAATCTGTTTGTTCAAGAACTAATACATTTTTATATAATAAGGAATGCAATCTTTTGCAAACCGTGGCTATAATATTAATGACTTGATTCGAGTGAATTAAAATCGATTTTGCTTCAATTGTGTCTTGTATACTTCTATGAGAATATAAAAAATTGAACAACTCTAGAACTAGTTTCATTTGAGTCATTTGAACTAGTTATGGTTAAGATTAATAAGGTTGATATGAAAGTGTTCATATGGCTAACTTCGATTAACTATTGATGAGCAAACAAAGGTGCACACGTTTAGGAACGGTTACTCATCTCTAAATGAAGTCACTTTTCATTTGTGTGTAACAAGCTAAGTTCGATCTAACAGTTGAAAGATATTAGCTTGAGTCTAATCAGGTTTTCATCTAACGGTGAATATTGAATGCTTTGTTACCAAGGTAACATTGATTGCAAACCCTTATTTGAAGACTATATAAAGGAGAACTCTAGCAACTGGGAAACCTAATCCCCACACCTCCTGTGTGATACCAGTTGCGACTAAAGTCGATTCTCCTTTAACTTTAGGTTTTTCACGAAACCCTGTAGGTTAACGACTTGAAGACTTCATTGGGATTGTGAAGCCAGACCCAACTATTTTCTCTGTAGTTGCGTGTTCTGATCTTGTTGTGTTCTATCGTGATTGAGTACTATCTTCTCTAAGATTTGCTCGAGATTTAATCTCCGATAGGCAAGATAAAAAGTAGTCACAAACATATTCGTCTCATCGTTTGTAATTCCACAATATCTTGTTTCGCTACCATACGATTAAGATTATTGTGAGGTGATTGATATTTCTAGGCTGTTCTTCGGGAATATAAGTCTGGTATGTCTGTGGGAGACAGATTTATCAATTCAATAGACTTTTTTGTGTGAGACAAATTGGTTTATCAATTCTTCGACTTTGGGTCGTAGAAACTCTTTGTTGTGGGTGAGATCACCTAAGGGAATCAAGTGCGTAGACTCCTGCTGGGATTCAGAGACGTAAGGAATGCAACTGTACCTTGATCAGTGTGAGATTGGTTAGGGCTCAATTACATTCAAGTCCGAAGTTAACTTGGAGTAGGCTAGTGTCTGTAGCGGCTTAATACAATGTGGTGTTCAAATCTGGACTAAGTCCCAGGCTTTTTTGCATTTGCGGTTTCCTCGTTAACAAAATTTCTGGTGTCTGTGTTATTTCTTTTCTGCATTATATTTGTTTATATAATTGGAATATCATAGGTTGTGCGTAAGTTCTATCAATTTTTAATCCAACCTTTGGTTGTTGATTAAATTGATTTACACTTGGATATTGGTTTTTGATACCGTCCAAATTATTTCTTATATTCAATCGGGCTCACAAATTCCAATTTGTTGTATTGCGGATTGAATTGAGAAATTTAGATATAACTATTTGATATACTTTTCTTAAATTGAGTGTGACAGTCTAGTTGATTCTCTTAAAAGTATATTGGAGTTAGTCGATATAGTTTGCTAAGCGAAATATTGGGTGTTGTTGTTAGACCCTCGCCTTTTCAATTGGTATCAGAGCAGGAAAACACGTTTAAGAGCTCATAAGTCTGTGTTTGTAGCGATCTGACTCTATGGACAGAAGTGCTATCTCGATAAACGTACCGTCAGTCTTCGATGGATTGAATTACTTATGGTGGAAAATTGCTATGCGTGCCTTTCTTCAAGCGCGTGATTTTCAATCATGGGTTTATGTTGTTAATGGCTATTTTCCTACGGTTGTTACAGTAGGCGATGTAACTGTTCCAAAGGATATCAGTGATTATGATGCTGTCGAGATTCTTTCTGCAAAGCGAAATTCTAACGGGTTGAATGCAATCATCCAAGCCATTACCCCAGATCTTAAGCACCATCTGACTACGTGCACTCTGTCTAAAGATGCTTGGGATATCTTAGAAACTGTATTCGAAGGAAACTCCTCTGAGAAAGAAGTTAGGCTTCAAAACCTATGTTCTGAATAGAAAAACCTTCGTATGGATGATGAGGATTCATTTGATGAGTTTAATCAAAAAGTGTCCGAAATTGTTAATGCATCTTTTATGTTGGGTAAGACTATTCCTGAAAAGGATATTGTGATGAAAATTCTCAGATCGTTGCCATCCAAATACGACTCTAAGAAACATGCCATCGTTGAAGAAAATAACCTTAATACTTTATCCAGAAATATTCTGGTTGGGAAGTTAAAGATCTTTGATCATGAGCATGTATCCAAATCTGAAAAGGATATTGCTTTCAAAGCATAAAGAACACTAAATTACTTGATAAAAGTAAAAGTGTTGGCATCCTTGAAGATGATCCTTCTGAGACTGATTCATCAGATGAAGATCTTGACAAGTCAGTCTCTTTGATCACAAGATAGTTTAGAGATCTTCTTTTGAAGAAAAGTAAACGGTTCACCAGAGATAAACCTAAATCATCAGTTAAACCTCATAATCGTGTTCCTCCTAAAAACAGGGATACTGAAGATACTGATGACGAGGATATGCCACAGTGCTTCAAGTGTAAAGGTTTTGGTCATTTTGAAAATGAGTGTCCAAATCATAGAAAATACACTGGAAACAAAGGTCTTGCTGCAACTCTTGATGAAATGTCTTATCACTATGATTCTAATGAAGACGAAAAATCAAGTGTTGCACTCCTATGTGAAAATATTGGTTTTGATAATTGTAGCAATATGTATATCAACCTCGATATTCTTCCGGTAGAAACTTCAACCACTTTGGAGGATAAAATGATTTTTCTCTATCTTCTGGAAAATCTAATTCTAATATTTCAGGTACCACATTTTGTCTAGCAGTTTGCTCCTCTATGGTGTCTGAACCGTCCTCCAGATTGACATGTTCTTATTGTAATTTTTTGGGCCATGAACTCTCTAAGTGCTACAAGTACAAACATAAAATAAGATATGTCAATAAACTTCAACGAAGAACAAATAGATTAGCAAACAAGCTCAAACTTGTTCAGAAGTCACCTGAGGTATGTAATCTTATCTCTTCTCCAAAGAAGTTAATTTCCAAAGAAAATATTAGACCACTAGAGAAAAAAATACGGTTTAAACAGTATGTGAAACAGGGTTCTAAGAATTCCATTCAAAAAGGTTATGGTGGACAACTTATTGTTCATCCCAGCACAACTTAATTGCGTTGATAGTGTGTCTTGTCTCAAGTGCCTGATTCAAAAGAGAATAAAAAGTTGCACACTTTAGGCTTTAGAGAAAAAAAAAATTGGTTTCGTTCTTTTTTGCCTACTTGGAATTTTTCAATCTTTTCATATCTAATTGATATTGAAAGGAGTTTCCCTGTTTGATCAAGAAAAGAGGGTTAAATTCGACAATTCTGCCTTTTTTTTTTAGGGTTGTGAGTTGTGCGTACGTGAATCCTTTTAGCTGTATAAAGGTTCCGTAACCCTACATTCCTTTTTCCTTCTCTAAAAACCTCTTTTTATCACAAGGGTGCTTGTTGAGCTTGATTTGTGAATTTCTCTCACAATCTCATACTTGTATGGAAACTCCAAGAATCATGACTTCTGATGGAAAAGAGGTTAATGTGATTGTTAAGCCATCAATCATGAAGGGAAAATATTTATATCCGGTACCTTCTTCTTTGAAAAGAAAAAGGAGGAATGTGAGAAAACCGAGGGTTGTCCCTTCAAATCTTCAGAAGTTTTCTGGTGTTCTTGAAGAGTTGAAGGAAACAAGAAAGGAGATACAGCAAATAAAGGCTATTGTTTTTAGGACTCTTGAAATTCAGAAGGCCCTGGTTCGACATCAGTCAAGAAGGTTTGTTGGAATTGACTCCTTTCTTCATGAACCTTAGGGTTCCAATGGTTGTTAACGACAAGGAGTTCGGGGACGATAAAGAATTTTTCAAAGGTCTTAATGTTTAGGAAACTTCTTATGAGAATTTTATTTTTGTGTTTTTAAGAAGGATAACTAGGGTTTGGAATAGCAATTATTGTGAGTACACATAGCTACTACCAACGATTTTTATCTTGCAATGTTTTTAGATTTATTTATTTAAATTCTAAAGTTTATTTGGAAGATGATTTTGCAATATTAATCTTTATGGTTTTGTATATTGCAACTTGTTATTGGATACGTGTGTTTGCGTCCGTGAACTGTGATTGTCCCATATTTTTATCAAAAGTTAAGTCTATCATATGTCTTTATTGATAAAAGATAGAATGAACTTTTGACATCAAAAGTTAAGCCTATAATGTCATTATGCAAATATTGATGAAGATAAGATGAAGGAAATAACCTTGACGCGCTTTCCAGAAATACTCTTTTTGGGAAGTTTAAGATCTTTGATCATGAGAATGTATCCAAATCTGGAAAGGATATTTCCTTCAAAGCACAAAAGAACACTAAATTACTTGATAAAAGTAAAAGTGTTGGCATCTCTGAAGATGATCCTTCTGAGACTGATTCATCAGATGAAGATCTTGACAAGTCAGTCTCTTTGATCACAAGACAGTTTAGAGATCTTCTTTTGAAGAGAAGTAAATGGTTCACCAGAGATAAACCTAAATCATCAGTTAAACCTCATAATCGTGTTCCGCCTAAAAACAGGGATACTGACGATACTGATGGCGAGGATATGCCACAGTGCTTCAAGTGTAAAGGTTATGGTCATTTTACAAATGAGTGTCCAAATCGTATAAAATACACTGGAAACAAAGGTCTTGCTGCAACTCTTGATGAAATGACTGATCACTATGATTCTAATGAAGACGAAAAATCAAGTTCTGCACTCCTTTGTGAAAATATTGGTTTTGATAATTGTAGCAATATGTATATGTTGTAGGGTAAAAACTAATTCTTCTGGAAATGGTAAATTTGGGTGTGCCGCCGAAAAATTAATCTAAACCCTAAAAAAATGTACTACAAAGGAGTGCTTTAGATTCGAGAGATCAATCTGTACAATTCTGGCCTAAACCAAGAAATGGCCGTCCCAGTCTTTCTTCGGTCACAAAATGAAGGAGAATGGTTGATATTAGGGAGGGAAGCAAAGAAGGTATTGAGATCAGAATGAATGAACTATGAAAGTGTGGTTTTTTTATGGCTTGTATCAGAATGTAGAACTTGCTTGCAAAATGTAAGCTATAAGTTCTTGGTGTTTTCTGGATATTTGTGTTGATAACCAAAACTGTTGTGGGTTGAAATAGATTTAAAACCTATTTATAAAAGTCATAGTTGAACACACTGATCTCGTAGGAAGTGGAGGTAGTTAAGTAGTGGGGATCGTGTAAAAGTGGTGAAAACCATGTCCCTGTCATGAATGGAAGACCGGTCAGCTTCACACCCACTATTCCTTTACTGCTATCAACTGTCCTCCTTTCCTGACACTTTCTCATAATGAGCGTGTTGCACGCCACATGTTGTAAACCGCCAGACCAATACCTTGATGAACATCCCTCAGTTTGTGATATGTTTGATGTCTCGAGTATTTTCATGGAAAATATGTAGCAAGTTGCTTAGTGGGTCTTGCTTGCAAGACCTAATTATTTTGACCAATCACGCGCAAGCTAGGCGACGGGCGGTCATATTTGAGCAGCTGCCAGGAGCTATCCGTGTACATTAAAGATGTGGTGGTCGGTCCCTATAGGAGAATGATGGTTGTTAGCCATTTTGAAATCCTATTGGTTGTACCAAATTAAATCTAAACCGGTTAAATTGGCTAGCCAAGTTGGATGGATGAGATTATTTGCAGAAATTTGTGTTAATTCATGAAATTTCGTAATCAGAAAATTCAGATGTGAGACCCTCGCTAAAACTTCTGTAGAATTCTCATACAAACTCGTATTTTGATGATCCGACCCTCAATTCTTATCAAAAAAGAATTTCCTATCGTCCTACTGGAAAAAATTTATGGTTTTGAGCTTGTTTAGGAGGTGAAAACAGCCCGACAGTAAAAACTCAGGAAGAATTCTGTCATTTTTCAGCCATGACCTTGCTCACCTTTTAAGCCTTATCTTTTAGCTCGTTAATCCGATTGATGTGATTTTTAAGTATGTTATACTAGACATCCATACAAAACTTTTTGCATGTATCTCATACTCAAATTATTTACCAAATGCTCCCAGCTGGTCGTCCAATCTTTGGTTACCTTTTGGATATCGTCTGACCAACTTGAAGAGATATGATTGGTCAAATCCAAAGACGGGCTGCCGGACTCCTTTAATTAAAAGTATAGGCTACGTATTTGGAGCGATTTGATTGGCTTATAGGAAAGAGGGGCCGATAGCCAACAAAATAGAAGAAGGAGCGTCGGCCAAAGGAAGCTCGAGTTAGGGCAAATTGGCCGGCCAAGTGGCGAGGCCACGCCCTTTCTGTCGCGGCTTCAGTCGGTCCCAGTTTCCTATTTTCTTCCTATTTCCCGTGTTTGGTAGGATTTGCTCCTACCAGTTCCATGATGGATAATTTCCTAGTTTACCTAGGTTTGGTCTCGACCAATAGGGATCGAGATATTGCGCAGACAACGAAAAACCTAATTTTTGCAAATTTATAAAAATAGGTTAGAAAATTGAATTTTGCGCATTGACACAAAATTAATCAGTTTTGGCGAATTTTGCACGTTGGTACAAAATCACTCATTTTTGTCTCGGAGAGCAACGCAGCTTGCGTGCTTTTGATTGAGTACTTCCATGCACATCTTAATCCTGACACTTCGGGAAATTCATGCTACTCCGCTGCGAGCGAACATTAATTGTCATGTCATGTCAATATCAAGAGTTCAGCTGGGGAACATAACATAGAATAAATACTCGGCAAGCCATGCATTAGTAAATTATGCAGGCGAGATGTTAATAAAATTTACAGAATATTTGGGATTGTTGCTATATGCACCAATACTATTCTGGATAAATTTCATATATGAGTATACTGAATTGCTCAATACATATGTAAGTAAAGTGGCATAGGCACTCATCACTTTTAAATGGCTTTATTTCATTAGTGAATAATGCAACTAGGAGCTTAAATACTCATTTGGCTCTATACTAGTGAATAATTCATCTAGGAGCTTGAGTTTCAATATAATATGAGCAGCGGCATAGGCACTCATCGGATTTTTATATATTCTTCAGACTCCTTGCGGAATATAGACAAATCAAGGTCTACTATTTCTGACACCTGGTCAGTTAGACAGACATTTACAGTTTTCGCCCTAAACTAAAAACCACCATCAACATTAAGTCCCCTGCTTAGCACGTAACAGTGACATTGTTTCGGGGTAAGCACTAGATGGTGACAGACAAAAAATAAAATTAATAAGATGAAGTAAACAGATGTTACCAGGGAGATATCAGTTTGTTTGAACTTCCTTGGAAATCGTATTGGTGAAGCAGCTATCAATCAGGGGCTGCTAACAAATTACCGCTCATCGAACATCACTGGTAGGAAAAAGAAAGCGAGCATGTCCGGTCAAGGCCTTGGAGCTCAACCGGGTTCTCCCCCATCTTTGTGTACGCCAACCAGCAGCAAGGTAAGTTCATCCCGTCTTCGTATTTTAGCCGTGAGTAAAATATCCACGAATAGTTGATTAAACTTTAACATTTAGCTCAGTGTGAATGACTTTCTTTGTTAGCAGCGGTAGAGCGAGCGTCAACGACAACAAAGCAATCTCCAATAGTTATGATCAGCAGCAATGCGAGCAAGGAGAACTCAAGGTAGGTGCTCTTTTTCTACTTTGCACATGTATCCACCCAATAGTAACTAGGAGCGTAATTTTTGTTTGTTTGTTTGGATAAGATGTCACCTGGAGATATTCCCGCTGCTAAGCCAGGAGGCATTAATGATTCCAAAGACATGCCAAATATAGATGATGACTTCTTCGAAGTATCTTATACGACTGTTAGGACTCATCTTAATCACGTGACGGTTCTTCTTCTTGGACCAGAGGATGTAGAAGCTGTACCATCGATCTTCTCCGAAATGTGTAATAAGAATCTGTCTCCAGAAGAGTGAGTATCCAGCCTCTCCAGTGGATTTCAAAATTTTCTAAACTCCATTGTGCTCCTGGGTTGGATGGATGAGATATATGTTCGGCAATGATCATGTCAGGGATAATCTTGGAGAGTGTAGCTGCGTTGTTGATACTTACGATTGCAAGAGGCCTTGACTTTAAGTTGTTTGGTGGGCGTATGAGTGGTATCCTATAGACAAGGTGGAGGCAGTCCCCTGAAGAAATAGGTTCTGTCAGAGAGGATTGCAGGTGGCACTTGAGCAGCTACAATGATCTTCAATTCTTCGGATGTACGTGCATGTACATGTTTTGCTCGGTTTGACTAGCTGAATTATCTGGATAATTTTGAACTAATCTTGCTCAACTTCTTTCGTAGTTTTAGTGATTTGAGAGGATGAACCCTTTGTTGGACTTGCGCTAGCTAGCTGTAGGTAGCCGGGATGATGATGCGTTCAACAAATCTCCAGAAGAAAATGAGAATTCTGGGGATACCAGTCCCGGGGAGAATTCACTAAAACACTGTTTCCATGGAGAATTGAATGGAGTTCTCTTTGATTTTGACCGAGTCGCTTCCATATGACGAAGATGAAAACCGAACAAATTCAGGACCCAATGGCAACGAAGGCAGCACTCTCCATTATTTTGGATGATGTTGCAAGAAGGACCGAGAGATAATCCATGGATGGAGGCGACCGAAGATGTTAATGATGTGACTGCGCCCCCGACCCTCAATTTGATGCTCCTCTTGTAGATCATGTGTTAATTGGAGGGTATAACGTGTCAACCAAGTATGCCGAGTTGTACGCCCGAATATGGAAGAAGTATGAACACATTGCCACAACCAAATGTGCGGTATGATCAGGCATGCTGCTTCTGAATGAGTGATCGAAAATCGAGAGTATCATCAAGACATGTGTGTAGACTTCGGGTTTAATGTTTCCTGGTTATGTGAAGGGATTTCCAAAATCCCAAAATCCACGAACTGAAATAGATAGGCTTCCTTCCATTAATCTCATTAATAAAGAATCGGAAATTGAGAAGCTGTCTCAGGAGTTGAAGTTGAAGTAGGCTGCTCTTTGGGGTATGTGTTTTCTCTAGGAAAGATGAGACGCTCCTTTGTGGTTTGATTTTGTTTTGAACAGGTAGGCGGCTGCTCTTGAAAGAATAGAGGTTTTTGTTTTGTGAAAGAAATGACGTTTCACTTGGTTAATTGACTGAAATCCTAACTATGAATGCAAATTGGTGCAATTTTTGAGGAATTGTAAACATTGAATGAAAACAAGGGAAATACTAGGGAAATGATAATATAACGTTTTAGGCACTGACGGGAGCTATTTAGCGTGTATTGCTACTCTTTCCATCTTGTAAGTACCAAGGATCCTGCAATAGTCACCTTGTATGATTTTGGAAACTAGGTAAGGCGCCTGCTACTTGACCTCCAGACTTCTTATCCTCGATCGAGACTTCTTCTAAATATTTGATAAAATATTGACAGGGACCAGCTTCCTCTTCACATCACCTAGTCGCAGTTGGGTTGATGATCGAATCAAGTCCTCAGTTCTTGATGGGATAAGGATTAGCCGGCTGTAAAAGAGGTTGTTCGATAAGAATTACTTGTGCATGGAGCCTATGGATGTACGATCTTGCATTTTCAAGAGTGATGCAGCCGTAGGCGCTTCTGGACTTCCCTTCGTAGTCCCTGACTATGTTTGGACAGCGAGTATCTCCTCGCTTTAGAATCCCTGCAGCCTTCAGAGTCTGGATAGTGACAATGTTGAGATCAGTGCCTGTGTCAATTAGCGCTTTTCCCAACTCGACATCTCAAAGATAAGCAGTGGTTAAGAGTCTCCATCCGCATATGCCAATCATGTCTTCCATAAGAGATTTAGGCTTGGGGGCAGCTTCATCGATCGAAGGTAGTCGCTTGCCCGATATAACATAATTTAGAGCGGCAAAGATATCTTGACGTTGTTCCTTGGAGAAATAGAGAATTTCACACACATGTTCTAGGGTTGACTGTACAATTTTGTAGACAGAGTCCCCAGAAAGCATGCAACAGCTTCTAATAGGAAGATGGTCTTTGTATACTCCTCCAGTGCCTAGTTGAAGTTCCCCTGAGTTGATCTTCTCCTGGAAGATGCGCTTCAATTTGTTGCAGTCACCTGTAGGATGGTTGACGAACCTATGGAAGAAGCAGTACTTGGGATCTTCCATTTATTATTTGGTTGGAGGACATCTGACACAAGGTGGCTTGATGATGCCATCTTGTATCCAGACCTCCAAGAGTTCAATCGCCTCTTCCACTGGAAAGGGAAAATCTGGGAATGATGGAGTCTTATTTGATCTGTGTGAAATGGGAGTCGGACACTTAGATTGTTGATAGTTGTTCCCCATATGGTTTCTCTTTCCACCCTCACTAGTGATTGATTGGAGGTTGGATCTTTTATTGGAAGGACGCCTGCTTTCCTGGACATCTTTACGAGCTTCTTCATTCTTTTCATCGCAAGGACTCTGATGAGGACGTGATAAATTCCACGAGTCTTCTTTCTGAATTTGAGGAAATATCTCTTGATCTTTATGAGTAGACAAGTTAGGTTGGTGGTTACCTTTCTGTTCAGCATGAGCATAGACTTCATCTTCCTCACCAGGAATGTGAATCTTGGAAGAAGGACTACTACCATTAGTATTGATCCAAAATGAATTGTTGATAGCGTTTCCTCCAGAATAAACACGTGTTGGTTCCTTTGATAGTTGATCCGTGAGGACTTTGAAAAGCATAAATACTTCGTCCTGCGTATTGACAATAATAACTTGATCCCTGACAATATCATTCAGGATTTTCATCAAATCGTGAATAGTTGTTAAATATTGAGACTCCATAGCCTCGACAAGGGTTTTGAATGAAAGAATGGATTCAGGAATAACATGTGAAGTAATGTCGGTGCTAGGAGAAGTGAAATTGGGATTGAGGTTTCTGAACCATTCCTAAGGTCAACCATCTTGAGAAATTTAGGAAATCGTAAATGAAATTGGGAAAATGATTTTTTGCAACCGAGAGATTAATCTCCCACTGTGGTCGCCAATTTGTTATAGGGTAAAAACTAATTCTGCTAGAAATGGTAAATTTGGGTGTGCCGCCGAGAAACGAATTAAACCCTAAACAAATGTACTGCACATGAGTACTTTAGATTCGAGAGATCAATCTGTACAATTCTTGCCTAAACCAAGAAATGGCCGTTCCAGTCTTGCTTCGGTCACAAAATGAAGGAGAATGGTTGATATTAGGGAGCGAAGCAAAGAAGGTATTGAGATCAGAATGAATGAACTATGAAAGTGTGGTTGTTTTATGACTTGTATCAGAATGTAGAACTTGCTTGCAAAATGTAAGCTATATGTTCTTGGTGTTTTCTGGATACTTGTGTTGATAACCAAAACTGTTGTTGGTTGAAATAGATTGAAAACCTATTTATACAAGTCAAAGTTGAACACACTGATCTCGTAGGAAGTGGAGGTAGTTAAGTAGTGGAGAAATGGGGATCGTGTAAAAGTGGTGAAAACCATGCCCCTGTCATGGAGGGAAGACCGGTCAGCTTCACACCCACTACTCCTTTACTGCTATCAACCGTCCGCCTTTCCTAACACTTTCTCATAATGAGCGTGTTGCACGCCGCATGCTGTAAACCTCCAGACCAATACCTTGATGAACATCCCCAAGTTTGTGACATGTTTAATGTCTAGAGTATTTTCGTGGAAAATATGTAGAAAGTTGCTGAGTGGGTCTTGCTTGCAAGACCTAATTATTTTGAACAATCACGCGCAAGCTAGGAGGCGGGCGGTCATATTTGAGCAGCTGCCAGGAGCTATCCGTGTACACCAAAGATGTGGTGGTCGGTCCCTATAGGAGAATGATGGATGGTAGCCATTTTGAAATCCTATTGGTTGGCCCAAATTAAATTTAAACCGGTTAAATTTTATAGCCAAGTTGGATGGCTTAATGATTTGCAAAAATTTGTGTTAATTCATGAAATTTCGTAATCAGAAAATTCAGATGTGAGACCCTCACTAAAACTTTTGTAGAATTCTCATATAAACTCGGATTTTGATGATCCGCCCATCCATTCGAATTAGAAAAGAATTTACTATCTTCATATGCAAGAATATTTAGGTTTTGAGATCGTTTAGGAGGTGAAAACAGCCCGACAGTAAAAACTCAGGAAGAATTCAGGAGGAATTCTGTCATTTTTCAGCTATGACCTAGCTCGCCTTTTAAGCTGTATCTTTTAGCTCGTTAATCCTGTTAATGTGATGTTTTAGTATGTTATACTAGACATCCATACGAAACTTTTGGCATGTAGCTCATACTCAAATTATTTACCAAATGCTCCCAGCTGTTTGTCCAATCTTTGGTTACCTTTTGGATATCGTCCGACCAAGTTGGAGAGATATGATTGGTCAAAGCCAAAGACGGGCTGCCGGACACCTTTAATTAAAAGTGTAGGATGCGTATTTTGAGCGATTTCATTGGATGATGGGAAAGAGGGGCCGACATCCAACAAAATAGAAGAAGGATCGCCGGCCAAAGGAAGCTCGAGTTAGGGCAAATTGGCCGGCCAAGTGGCGTGGCCAAGCCCTTTCTGCCGCGGCTTCCGTCGGTCACGGTTTCCTATTTTCTTCCTATTTCCCGTTTTTGGTAGGATTTGCTCCTACTAGTTCCATGATGGATAAATTTCCTAGTTTGCCTAGGTTTGGTCTTGACCAATAGGGATCGAGATATTGCGCAGACCGTGAAAAACCTAATTTTTGCAAATTGATAAAAATAGGTTAGAAAATTGAATTTTGTGCATTGACACAAAATTAATCAGTTTTGGCAAATTTTGCACGTTGGTACAAAATCACTAATTTTTGTCTCGGAGAGCAACGCAACTTGCGTGCTTTTGATTGAGTACAACCATGCATATCTTAATCCTGACACTTCGGTAAATTC
Source organism: Papaver atlanticum (assembly GCA_023531105.1). Classification (NCBI taxonomy): domain Eukaryota; kingdom Viridiplantae; phylum Streptophyta; class Magnoliopsida; order Ranunculales; family Papaveraceae; genus Papaver; species Papaver atlanticum. Next base: position 541,623 of record JAJJMB010012240.1, read on the forward strand.
ATGCTACTCGGCTGTGAGCGAACATTAATTGTCATGCCATGTCAATATCAAGAGTTCAGCTGGGGAACATAACATAGAATAAATACTCGGCAATCCATGCATTAGTAAATAATGCAGGCGAGATGTTAATAAAATTTACAGAATATTTGGGATTGTTGCTACATGCACCAATACTATTCTGGATAAATTTTATATATGAGTATACTGAATTGCTCAATACATATGTAAGTAAAGTGGCATAGGCACTCATCACTTTTAAATGGCTCTATTTCATTAGTGAATAATGCAACTAGGAGCTTAAATACTCATGAACAATTCATATAGGAGCTTGAGTTTCAATACAATATGAGGAGCGTGGTTAAGAAGATACGTTCCGATAATGGCGGTGAATACATCGAAGACCCATTGAAGGAGTTTTGTGAGGAACAAGGTATCATTAGGTACTTCACAGTCAAGGGTACACCATAAAAAAATGGAGTAGCGGAGAGAATGAATCGAACGTTACTTGAGAGAGCACGATGCATGTTGTCAAATGCAAGTTTAGACAAGATTTGGTGGGCTGAAACAGTGAATAGGACGTTCTATTTAGTGAATCGATCACCATCAACAACTATTAAGTGTAAGTCACCTATGGAGGTATGGACCTGTAATCCCGTGAACTATTCTAATTTAAGGGTGTTTGGTTGTCAAGCCTATTTTCATGTGAAAGAAGATAAGTTGGGTGTTAGGGCTATGAAAACAATTTTCTTAGGTTATCCATTAGGTGTGAAAGGATACCGTCTATGGTGTCCAGAATTGAATAAGTTCATAATTAGTCGTGATGTGACCTTTAATGAGAAAGCGATGCTTAATTCAAAGAAGTTCACATGTTGGGACTCTCGAATTGAAAGTGAGAGTAATAGCGGTGTTGAAGATGATTCGATGCAGGTGGAGCAAAGAGTTCCTAGTTCATCTACTATAGAAGAATAAAAAGAAAATCTTGTAGAAGATGAAGTTGAGTTTTAGGTTCCTAATGAGGAATCTACAAATCAATAAGTTGAGAATATTCCGTCCTTGACGTCTCAACATGAGAGACGTGCACCAGTCCGTTATGGTTTTGATGAGTATGCGTCTTACGCATTATCTGTTTTTGAGGATGAGCCATTTACCTTTGCGGAGGAAATGAGTAATACTAATGCCATTGAGTGGAAAACAACCATGGATGAGGAGATAAATTCTATTCACAAGAATCATACTTGGGAACTTCTTAAGTTGTCTAAGGGTCGAAAGAAGATTGGGTGCAAGTGGGTCTATACGGTAAAGGATGGAATTCCAGATTCCAAGGGTATCGTTAGTGGTGTACGATACAAAACAAGGTTAATAGCTAAGGGATATGCACAAGGGAAGGTGTGGATTATAATGAAGTTTTCTCTCCGGTTTTTAAACACACTTCTATCCGAGTCCTTTTAGTATTTGTGGCGCAGTTTGACTTAGAGCTCGAGCAATTAGATGTCAAAACAACATTCTTGCATGGAGATTTGGAGGAAGACATTTATATGTCATAGCCCATTAGTTATGAAGTTGCTGGTAAGGAAGATTATGTGTGTCGACTTGAGAAATCATTGTATGGTTTGAAGCAATCGCCAAGACAATGGTACAAGAGATTTGATACGTTTATGTTGCAGCAAAAGTATACTCATAGTGAATACGATCAGTGTGTATACTCTAAAAAGTTTCTAGATGGAAGTTTTGTTTATCTTTTACTCTATGTGGATGACATTCTCATAGATGCCAAGAGCAAGTCAGAAATTAATGTTTTGAAGAAACAGTAGAGTTTAGAGTTTGAGATGAAGGATTTGGGTCCGGCTAAAAATATTTTGGGTATGGAGATTACTCGAGATAGATCTAAGGGGAAGTTATGTCTTACTCAGAAATCCTATCTTGAGAAGGTTCTTCGTCGCTTTGGAATGCATAACTCCAAAGCTATTAGTGTTCCAATACGCTTACAGTTAAGTTATCAAAACAGTTATGTCCCACTAAACTGGGGAGAAGGAGTGTATGTCAAAGGTTCCCTATGCTAATGCGATAGGTTCTTTTATGTATGCTATGGTTTGTACTCGTCCGGATATTGCACAAGCAGTTGGTTTAGTTAGTCGTTATATGGCTAACCCTGGGAAAACACATTGGTATGCGGTGAAGGGAATTTTGAGATACCTTAATGGGACTTTTGATATTGGTTTAGTCTTTGAGAAGGAGCAAAGTTTGAAGGTCTGTGGATTTGTTGATTCAGATTATGCGGGTGATAGAGATAAGTGTCGTTCTACTTCGGGGTATTGTTTTACATTGAGTGGAGGACCTATTAGTTGGAGGTCTATGTTACAATCAATTGTAGCTTTGTCTACTACGGAGGCAGAGTATATTGCTGTGATAGAGGCTGTTAAGGAAGCATTGTGGCTTCGTGGTTTAGTTGAAGACTTTGGGATTATACAACGGAGTGTTGTTGTGAACTGTGATAGTCAAAGTGCTATTCATTTATCTAAGAACCAAGTTTTTCATGCACGCACCAAGCATATTTATGTTCGTTATCATAAGGTACGATAAGTGGTTGATAACGGATTAGTACAACTATGGAAGGTTGATACTGAAGATAATCCAGCAGATATGTTGACGAAAGTCGTTCCGAAGGTCAAGTTTGAGAAGTGTCTCAGCTTGATCAATGCTGCTCGTTGTTAAGTCCCTAGGGGCATTAGAGGCTACGGTTAACTTGTGAAGATCAAGCTCAGGTTGGTGGAAACATAGACAAGGTGGAGAATTGTTATGTTGTCGATGTTTTAGAAAGAGTCTAGAATTTTCTATAGGTTTCCTTGTTTGCCTAAGTTTGGGAGTTTCCTAATTTAGCTATGTTTGAGGTTTCCTAATATAACTCATATACTTGGAACTCAAGTTTGTGGTTTCCTAGTATAACTTTTATACTTGGAACTCAAGTTTGTGGTTTCCTAGTATAACTTTTATACTTGGAACTCAAGTTTGTGGTTTCCTAGTATAACTTTTATACTTGGAACTCAAGTTTGTAACCTATATAAATAGGTGTACAAGTCCTAAGGAAACACACACAACACAGTTTAGAGAAGAATTCTCACAATTAGAGAATTTAAGGGTTTAGAACATTTGTTCATAGAGAATTAGTTTGGTGTTTGTGAACAACAACTTGCTGCTCATAGTTGTGGTTTAATTCTCTGTAATTTTTTCTATAATAAGAGTTGATCGTAGCCGTTTGTGGACGTAGGCATATTGCCGAACTACGTTAAATCTTGTGTCTTTCTTGTTTCGTTTAGTGAATCTAGTTTCTGTTTTCCTTAGTTATACATTAATCCAAAGGACTATTAGTGTCTTGTGGAGGTCTTAATCCTAACAAAAATTAGGGTACTCAATGTACTAATTCTTGTGAAAGGCCTTTTTGAATAAAACTATCATTATTTATGAATAAAATTATTTCTTTATAATTTTCTTGTGATAGTTACCGATTATATAGCCTGTGAATGAATGGTTATATTTGTGCTATGTGTATTCGGTTTATGGGATGTCTGATTTCGGTTTTCATTAACCTTAATATTCGATCTCATATGATATAACCCTTATGGTTTGTGTGGCTTTTTGATTTAGAGGGATTAAGTTCTAGCCCATGTTGGTAGGCTTTATCAAAGGATAATAAGGTGTTCCGATTGAAACTCATATGTGAAAAGTCACAATATGTTGAATCAATTTATGTTTACATGAGTTGTGTTTACCATAACATATGTGTTTCGGGTTTTTAACCTTTGCTATTGGCACACATTAGTTAAAACCGTTTCAACCTTTCTCTGGTAAAGGTTGAAAAAGCGGGGGTCTGTCAACCACACCCAATATTACGTTCAGCAATCTGAATAGACAAACTCCAATATACTTTCAAGAGAATTAACTAGACAGTTAGACTCAATCTATAGAAAAGTATATCAAAGAGTTTATATCTCTTTTTCACAATATAATCAGCAAATCAAACAGATAGAAATCCGCGAGCTTGATTATTATGTGAATAACTTGAATGGTACGAAAGACAAATGTTCAAGTGTCAATCAATATAATCAACAACCAAAGGTTGGATTCACAATTGATTGATCTTAACGCACAACCTGTGATATTTCTATTATATAACAAAATATAATGCGGAAAAGAAATAACACAGAAACCAGAATTTTGTTAACGAGGAAAACCACAAATGCAGAAAACCCCCGGGACCTAGTCCAGTTTTGAAAAACACACTGTACTAAGCCGCTACAGACACTAGCATACTACCAATGAACTTCGAACTGGAATGTATTTGAGCCCTAATCAATCCCACACTGATCAAGGTACAATTGCGCTCCTTACGTCTCTGAACCCCAGAAGGATTCTACGCACTTGATTCCCTTAGTTGATCTCACCCACAACCAAGAGTTGCTACGACCAAAAGTCGAAGACTTGATTAACAAATTTGTCTTACATAGAAAAGTCTATTGGAATAGATAAATCTGTCTCCCACGGAAATACCTACGAGTTTTGTTCCGTATTTTGATAAATCAAGGTGCATAGGAACCAATTGATAAACCGGACTTATATTCCCGAAGAACAGCCTAGTATTATCAATCACCTCGCAATAATCTTTTTCGTATGGTAGCAAAACAAGATATTGTGGAATAAAAACGATGAGACGAAGATGTTTGTGACTACTTTTTATCTTGCCTATCGGAGAATCAATCTCGAGCAAATCTTAGAGAAGATAGTACTCAATACGATAGAACAGGGCAAGATCAGAACACGCAACTACAGAGAAAATAGTTGGGTCTGGCTTCACAATCCCAATGAAGTCTTTAATTCGTTAACCTACAGGGTTTCGTGAAAAACCTATGGCTAAAAGAGAATCGACTCTAGTCGTAACTAGTATCACACAGGAGGTGTGGGGATTAGGTTTCCCAGTTTCTAGAGTTCTCCGTTATATAGTTTTCAAATAAGGGTTTGCAATCTAAGTTACCTTGGTAACAAAGCATTCAATATTCACCGTTAGATGAAAACCTGATTAGACTCAAGCTAATATCTTTCAATCGTTAGATCGAACTTAGCTTGTTATACACAAATGAAATGTACCTTCATTTAGGTTTGAGTAACCATACCTAAACGTGTACACTCGGTTGGCTCAATAGTAGTTAACCGAAGTTAGCTATATGAACACTCTCATATCAACCTTATTCATCTTAACCACAAATAGTTCAAATGAATCAAATGAAACTAGTTAAAGAGTTGTTCAATTGCTATATTTTCATAAAAGTATACAAGAACACAATTGAAGCAAAATCGGTTTGATTCACTCGAATCAATTCATGAACATTATAGCCACGGTTTGCAAAGAATGCATTCTTTATCATATAAATATATTAGTTCATGAAAAAACCGATTTTAAAACTTTAACCACTCAAGTATACAAACGGGTACGCATACTTAAAGTAGCCTGTCTGAGTTTGGGTTCGCCAGTATGCAAACGGGTACGCACACTTCCAAACACAACAGAAATTTCTGGACCCAAACCCTTCGCCAGTACGCGTATGGGTATGTGTACTTAGGTACTCGGAATTTCACAACTAACAGGTACGCATAGGGTATGAATACTATAGTTCCGGTCATGGATCACATACATGCAAGAATGCATACTATGTTTATAATCCAATGATGGTTAAGTGTTCTAAACTCTATTTCAATCATTGAAACTTTCTTAGAGGATGACAATAGCCATTTTCACACACTATTAGCATCACAGCAATTTTCAAGTTATTCAAATAATCATAACGAAACATTCCAAGTCTACATCAAATGATTGTATCACACAAACCAAGTAAGATGTTACTCGACAATTTTCACATGATCATCTTTTGACTTTCGTCAAGAATATAAGATGAACTTGGTTGAAGCGAAAGCTTACCAACACATATTTTGATAAATATGTAAGCGAGTTAAACTCAGATCGAAATCTCAAATGTGCATAATCGAATACTATATAGTAATACGACTTTTGTCTCAATATAGGAGATAGAGTAGAAATAGACTTTCCAAGTGATAGATGAGTTTTAGTCTCCACATACCTTTTGTTGATGAAGTTCCACAAGATCTCCTTAGCAGTTTTTCGTCTTCAATTGATGAACGCCATGAAGTCTAAGGCTCAACTACACAATCTATCCTAGTCCGAGACATCACTATAAGTATACTATAAATCAAGACTTATAGTTTTGATCACTAACATTGACAAACAAGCTTGAGATAGCAACGCTTGCGAGTTCGACCGAGCAGTGCTCTAACAATCTCCCCCTTTATCAATTTTAGTGACAAAACTATCAATACATATGGATTACAAAATAAATAAACTTTATAGCTTCTCAGCCAAATGCTTGATCTCCTTGGTTCTTAAACATTACTCGAAATCTTCGTCACTTCCAAGTACTCCAATGATTCTAAATGTGTTCAACTCAGCATCATAGTTGTTGAAGATCCGTAGCTATAACAATGAGAAAACAATTGCTCCCAATCATTGTTATACAGTGTCATAGTATTATTACACATCATCAAAGTCCAATTGTATCACAACTTTTACAACAATACTGTGGTGATATGTATCACTCCCCTTTAGTCAATACTTCATCTCACAATGAAAATCACTCCCCCTTACATAATGATCCGTAAACCATATGTATTTGTAGTGTGAACTACACATTAATTCTCCCCCTTTTTATCGATATAAATTGGCAAAGGTACGAAAACTAGTGGGATCCTCATGAAATTTTCATAGAGATACTTCATGACCAAAAGAGAACAACATACCAACTTGTTTCGATGATTTCACATAGTCGAAACTTAGTGTATTCATCAAGGAGTTTATAAAGATACAAGAAAACTCCTACAATATTCCACAGCCGCACTCTCCACAAAGATTTGGCAATTAAGCACAAGTTCAATTAAGAACTCTCCTCCATAAAATGTCATTCCCGAAAGAACAACAAGAGCGACCTTACTTTTACAAGAAAAGAAGGATTTACAAATCACATGAAACATGAATTTGTATACAAAAATACAATTAAATTAACCACAAGAGAACCCATGATTAATTTAATTGGAAATGCTCACATAAGAGAACTTATAGAGCCGCACAGTACATACTCAAAGATGTGGATCAGGGATAGACCAATAATATGGAATAATCAAAGATTCATTCTATTTTTCATCACTATTTGCACAATGACATATAATAGACTTAATCTTTGTAAACAAAAGTTCATCCTATCTTCCATCAATATTTGCATAATGACATAATAGGCTTAACTTTTGTAGTCAAAAGTTCATTCTATCTTTTATCAATACTTTCATATCGACATACAATAGAGTTAACTTTTGAGCAAATATGGGACAGTCAAGGTTCACGGACGTAAACAACATATCCCATAACAATTTTCAATATATAAAACCACAAAGATTAATACTGCAAAAATCATCTTCCAAATAACTTAGAATTTAAATAAATAAATCTAAAAACATTGTAAGATGAAAACATTGGCAATAGCTATGTGTACTCACAATAATGGTTATTCCAAACCTTAGTTAACCTTCTTAAAAACACAAGAATAAATTTTCATAAGAAGTTTCCTAGACAATAATCAAAAGAAAAAAAAACTTAGAAACGATCAGCAACCAAGGAACGGACAAGGGCGAGTTTATCAGATGCTTTCTTTAGCTCGTTTTTCAGAAACACAAGGTTCTTTGATGCAATTTCAAGTTGTTCACAAACGACCTCAAAATCCTGAAGAAGATTTCCAACCAGTTGAAGAGACATCTGAACTGGAAGATCTTTTTCATGATCAATTGCTTGAAAGCAAATAATGGAGATGGGTTCTGCATGAAGTTCAAAAACTTTGGCATCTTCAAACTTGTCTTCCTCATTGCATCCTTCCATTGTGCACACCAAAAGAAATCAAGAGAGTCTTGACGTTACCGAACAAGTATATATCAAAACAAATCCTTGATATATATATTTAAGTGATTTTCTCAAAGAAACCCTTGGGTTACTTGTACCTGTTTGGTAATGGGTCGGGTAAACAAAATTCATGGTTATGACCCAAAAATCAAAAAACAGGGAACCAGAGGAGCAAATCGTTTAGGAACATGTTTTGACAGAACAAAAAACAAGTTTCGAACACATGACAGGAAGCTTTGGTTCACAAAGGGTGCAACACAAAGTTGGAAATCAAATGTCATTTAGGAAGAACAAATTAAAGTTTTTAGACAAAGCATCAGATGGACAAGGCACAACAACTTTCCGGAGCAAGGATCGGAAAGAAGGAACAAGATCAAAACAAAAAGGTACAACACAGACCATTTGTCAAGAAAGAAGCATCTTCTTGAGAGTTATGTGCATCATCTCATGGTCTTACAGAGGATACACCCAAGGAAATGGTCAAGTTGTAATATGATGAACATGACGTTCATCAGAGGTATTGATATTTTCCTTTTTACTTTCTTGACACAAAACAGAAGCCTTATCAAAAGAATTAACTAGACAAGGACATGAGTTACCTAAAACAGCTGCTTTTCTCGCTTTCTTGATCTTGCGCTTGAGACTGTTGATACTGGTCTTGAATTCCGAAACACGATTATTGATGTGAATATAATCGGGAACACTTATTTTAGGAGCAAGATCACTTTTGAAGAAAGGAGAGGAGTTTGAAGTTTTCTTCTTCCTTCGAAACCTTTTTCTCTTTATAAACCTTTCAAAGTTATCAGTCATCCATACAACATCGTTCTTTTTACAGTTGTAAGTAGAAGTTTTGTTATATTCATAATTAGGAATTGTCCCATCATAGCACTTTTCTTGATTGTGAGATGAATTTCTAACAGTACACTGAGAAGCGGGTTCGATTACTTATTTAGACATCCAGACAAGAATGTTATGAAGTTTTTCATTCCGTAAATGAAGATGACATCTTCTTTCAATGTGACCTTTCTTTCCGCAATGATAGCAGTTGACAGGAATGTTTTTAACCATTCTCAACTGACTAGGCTTAGAGGGATGACATTCTTGGTTTCTCGAGACATCTGTTGCTGGAGAGAGTTTTTCACTTTTACTGCCGGTGAAATTTCAGCTTGAAGAAGGTTATTAGGAGGAACAAAATTGATCTTACCAGTACTTGGAGCGTCTATACCTTTATAACCCATACCACGTGTATCACGATGTTCTTTACATGCTCCTAGCATAAAAGACAATTTTGTAGAGCTAGAATTGATTTTTTTCAAGTTCTTTTCCAAAGATTTTACCTTCTCAAGAAAAGCACTAAGATCAGTCTCCAATTGTTTCTCTTAGGTGAGAAAAACTTTTTATCTGTCATTTAAATAATTTTGTTGAAAGTCATACCTTACTTCGGTTTCTGCAAGTCTTTCTTTCAACACAAAGAGATTTTTACGAAGTTCATCACATTCAGAATTCTTTGAATGTAGATCTTCCTCTCAATCTTTAAGAATAGATTGTATCCAACTATAACCACAGTCATATCCCTTAAAGAGTTTTCTCATTTTCCTTTTTTCAAGACAGAGATGAGTCAGAAATTCAGCCAAGCAAGATGTTGACTTTTCTTTCTTGAGGAGATGGTCGAAAAGCTTGATGTACTGTGAGACTTCCTCATCAACATCTTGTCCCTCTTCTGAATCACTTTCATCATAAAGTTCATCCAACTGTTCATCTAGGCGAGCTTCCCAGTTATACATAGTTTTAGATGATGGAGAAGAGATGAGAGGTTTCTCAGGAAAAACAAGACTTTACACCAAGTTAGAATGTTTCTGAACTGGTGATGCGTTGTCAGAGATATTATCATCCATATTCAGATCGCTACAAACACAAAATTATGAGGTCTTAAATATGTTTTCCTGCTCTGACACCAATTGAAAAAGCGGGGGTCAAACAACCACACCCAATATTTCGTTCGGCAATCTGAATAGACAAACTCCAATATACTTTCAAGAGAATCAACTAGACAGTTAGACTCAATCTATAGAAAAGTATATCAAAGAGTTTATATCTCTGTTTCACAATGTAATCAGCAAATCAAACAGATAGAAATCCGTGAGCCTGATTATTATGTGAAACAACTTGAACGGTACCAAAGACCAATGTTCAAGTGTCAATCAATATAATAAACAACCAAAGGTTGGATTCACAATTGATTGATCTTAACGCACAACTTGTGATATTTCTATTATATAACAAAATATAATACGGAAAAGAAATAACACAGACACCAGAGTTTTGTTAACGAGGAAAACCGCAAATTTAGAAAAACCCCGGGACCTAGTCCATCTTTGAACACCACACTGTATTAAGCCGCTACAGACACTAGCATACTACCAATGAACTACGGACTGGAATGTAGTTGATCCCTAATCAATCCCACACTGATCAAGGTACAGTTGCGCTCCTTACGTCTCTGAACCCCAGAAGGATTCTACACTCTTGATTCCCTTAACTGATCTCACCCACAACCAAGAGTTGCTACGACCCAAAGTCGAAGACTTGATAAACAAATCTGTCTCACACAGAAAGTCTATTGGAAAAGATAAATCTGTCTCTCACAAAAATACCTACGAGTTTTGTTCCGTCTTTTGATAAATAAAGGTGCACATGAACCAATTGATAAACCGAACCTATATTCCCGAAGAACAGCCTAGTATTATCAATCACCTCACAATAATCTTAATCATATGGTAGCGAAACAAGATATTATGGAATCACAAACGATGAGACTAAGATGTTTGCGACTACTTTTTATCTTGCCTATCGGAGAATCAATCTCGAACAAATCTTAGAGAAGATAATACTCAATACGATAGAACAAGGCAAGATCAGTACACGCAACTATAGAGAAATTGGGTCTGGCTTCACAATCCCAATGAAGTCTTTAAGTCGTTAACCTACAGGGTTTCGTGAAAAACCTAAGGTTAAAGGAGAATCGACTCTAGTCACAACTAGTATCACACATGAGGTGTGGGGATTAGGTTTCCCAGTTGCTAGAGTTCTCCTTTATATAGTTTTAAAATCAGGGTTTGCAATCTAAGTTACCTTGGTAACAAAGCATTCAATATTCACCGTTAGATGAAAACCTGATTAGACTCAAGCTAATATCTTTCAATCGTTAGATCGAACTTAGCTTGTTATACACAAATGAAATATACCTTCATTTAGGTTTGAGTAACCGTACCTAAACATGTACACTCGGTTGGCTCAACAGTAGTTTACCAAAGTTAGCTATATGAACACTCTCATATCAACTGTTAGAGCACTGCTCGGTCGAACTCGCATGCGTTGCTATCTCAAGCATGTTTGTCAATGTTAGTGATCAAAACTATAAGTCTTGATTTCTAGGTTACTTATAGATGTCTCGGACTAGGACATAGATTGTGTAGTTGAGCCTAGACTTCACGGCGTTCATCATTTGAAGACGAAGAACTACTAAAGAGAGCTTGTGGAACTTCATCAACAAAAGGTATGTGGAGACTGAAACTCATCTATCACTTGGAAAGTCTATTTCTACTTTATCTCCTATATTGAGACATAAGTCGTGTTGCGATATATTTTTCTATTATACACATTTGAGATTTCGAGCTGAGTTTAACTCGCTTACGTATTTCTCGGAATATGTGTTAGCAAGCTTTCACTTCGACCAAGTTCATCTTATATTCTTGACGCAAGTCAAAAGATGATCATGTGAAAATGCCGAGTAACATCTTACATTGTTTGTGTGATATAATCATTTGGTGTAGACTTTGAAAGTTTCGTTATGATTATTTCAATAACTTGAAAATTGCTTTGATGCTAATAGTGTGTGAAAACGGCTATTGTCATCTTCTAAGAAAGTTTCAATGATTGAAATAAAAGTTTAGAACACTTAACCATAATTGGATATGACATGTTGTGTACTCTTGCACATATGTAATCCATGTCCGGGAACCATAGTATGCGTACCCGTACGCGTACCTGTTGTCTTGAGAAATCCGGGAACCTAAGTATGCGCACCAGTTTGTGTACTGGCGTAAGGTTCATGTCCGAATATTTCTGCTGGGATTGGAAGTACGCGTACCGGTGAAAACCAATCTTGGTTCGGGTATTTCAAGTATGCGTACCCGTTTGCATACTTGAAGGTTAAAGTTCTAAAATTGGTTTTGTACATGAACTTACACATTTATAAAATAAGGAATGCAATCTTTGCAAACCATGGCTATAATGTTCATGAATTGATTCGAGTGAATCAAACCGATTTTGCTTCAATTGTATTCTTGTATACTTCTATGAGAATATAGCAATTGAACAACTCTTTAACTAGTTTCATTTGAGTCATTTGAACTTGTTATGGTTAAGATGAACAAGGTTGATATAAGAGTGTTTATATGGCTAACCTCGGTTAACAATTGTTGAGCCAACATGGTGTACACGTTTAGGTATGGTTACATAAACCTAAATGAGGGTACATTTCATTTGTATGTAACAAGCTAAGTTCGATTTAACGGTTGAAAGATATTAGCTTGGTTGAATCAGGTTTTTCATCTAACGGTGAATATTGAATGCTTTGTTACCAAGGTAACTTAGATTGCAAATCCTGATTTGAAAACTATATAAAGGAGAACTCTAGCAACTGGGAAACCGAATCCCCATACTTCTGTGTGTTACTAGTTGCATAGCTAGAGTCGATTCTCCTTTAACCTTAGGTTTCCCATGAAACCCCGTAGGTTAACGACTTAAAGACTTCTTTGGGATTGTAAAGCCAGGCTCAACTATTTTCTTTGTAGTTGCGTGATCTGATCTTGCTGTTTCTATCGTGTGTTAGTGCAATCGTAAGATTGGCTTGAGATTTATATCTCCGATAGGCAAGATAGAGAAGTAATCACAAATACCTTCTTCTCATCGTTTGTGATTCCACAATATCTTGTTTCGTTAATCGATTAATATTATTGTGAGGTGATTGATAATACTAGGATGTTCTTCGGGAATATAAGACCGGTTTATCAATTGGTTCTTGTTCACCTTGATTTATCAAAAGACGGAACAAAACTCATAGGTATTTCTGTGGGACACAGATTTATCTATTCTAATAGACTTTTTTGTGTGAGACAGATTTGTTTATCAAGTCTTCGACTTTGGGTTGTAGCAACTCTTGGTTGTGGGTGATATCATCTAAGGGAATCAAGTACGTAATATCCTGCTGGGATCAGAGACGTAAGGAACGCAACTGTACCTTGAATCAGTGTGAGATTGATTAGGGTTTAACTACAGTCAAGTCCGAAGTTCATTGGTAGTAGGCTAGTGTCTGTAGCGGCTTAATACAGTGTGGTGTTCAAAGCTGGACTAGGTCCCTGGGTTTTTCTGCATTTGCGGTTTTCCTCGTTAACAAAATTCTGGTGTTTATATGTTATTTCTTTTCCGCATTATATTTTGTTATATAATTGAAATATCACAGGTTGTGCGTTGTATCGATCAATTAGGAAATCCAACCTTTGGTTGTTGATTGAAATTGATTGATCCTTGAACATTGGTCTTTGGTACCGTTCAAGTTACTTCTCTTATATTCAATCGGGCTTGCAAATTCCTATTTGCAGATTACAGATTGAATTGAGAGATAGAGATATAAACTCTTGTATATACTTTTCTCTAGATTGAGTCTGACTGTCTAGTTGATTCTCTAGAAAGTATATTGGAGTAAGTCCTCTCAGATTGCCAAACGAATTGTTGGGTGTGGTTGTTAGACCCCCGCATTTTCAATTGGTATCAGAGCAGGCAAACACATTAAAGACCTTATAAGTCTTTGTTTGTAGCTATCTGATATGGACAGAAGTGTTATCTCTATAAACGTACCACCAGTCTTCGATGGCTCAAATTACTTATGGTGGAAAATTGATATGTGTTACTTTCTTCAAGCGCGTGATTTTCAAATATGGGTTTATGTAGTTAATGGCTATGATGCTCCCGTCGGTGCAGTAGGAGATGCGACCGTTCCAAAGGATATTGGTGCATATGACGCTGCTGAGATTCTTGCTGCAAAGCAAAATTCCGACGGTTTGAATGCAATCATTCATGCCATTACCCTAGATCTTCAGCACCATGTGACTACGTACACTCGGTCTAAAGATGCTTGGGATATCTTAGAAACCGTATTTTAAGGGAATACCAGTGAAAAGGAAGCCAGGCTTCAAAACCTAAATTCCGATTGGGAAAACCTTCATATGGAATATGAAGATTCATTTGATGAGTTTAATCACAAAATGTCTGAAATTGTTAATGCATCTTTTGCATTGGGTAAGACTATTCCTGAAAAGGACATTGTGATGAAAATTCTCAGATCGCTGCCATCTAAATACGACTCTAAGAAGCATGCCATCGTTGAGGGAAATAACCTTGATACTCTTTCCAGAAATACTCTTGTTGGAAAGATTAAAATACTTGATCATGATCAGAATACAGTCAGAACCTCTGCGTTCAATGATGTGACCATTGCAAAAGAAGCTTCTAACTTGTCATGGGCTGATGAATGTTGTTCTAATCACTTTGATCCTAATAGATCACTGATTACACAAAAGATCAAGGATATTGTGAAGAAAAGCAAGAGATCTGAGAGACTGTCTTCTCTCTCTATTGCTTCTGATGATTCAGTTCAAGAGAAAGCATCTCAGTGTCCTAACGCCTTACATACTGCTGAAGTATTTTCATCCTTCTCGGCAAAAGTTTCCATTAACTCAAATTCATGTTCTGAATACGAGTCTGACACTGAGATCCTAGATTTCCTAGATTAATGTGAAGAAATTCACCAGGAAAGTATTCAACTGAAAGATATGTTGAAGAAACTTGAATCATCACTTCAGGTGAAAACTCTTGAGATTGACTGTCTTAACGATGAATTCACCAGAACCCTATTTCTAAAAGAAAAAGAGATTAATTATCTCAAGTGTGACCTGCAAAGGTTGTCCGGAAGCTCAGACAAAATTTCAGCAATGTTGTTTGGTCAAAAGGCTTTTGAAAACACAAAAGGTTTAGGGTTCAAAAGTAAGACTGTAAGCACAACTAACTCATTTGTGCCAGCCGGCTCAAGATCAATTCCGACTACTGATATATGATTTGAAAGGGAATTAGCCATTTTATGGTACTTGATGTCTGGCTGAAGACTTTAAACTTAGCACTTCTTGGGAGGTAACCCATGGTTCATGCAACACGGTAATATCTTTCCTTAACTCTTTTTCTTCAAATGGTAACAGTTTCTCCTTGTTCATGCTTTTAATTTTATCTTTAGAACATTGAGGACAATGTTAGATTTAAGTTTGGGGGTATGGGAGAAACTCTTTAGTTGCATTATAAACTCCAGAGCCTAGAAATTTATGCCTATTAAGGATGGCACTAACCAATCTAAGTGGATGGAAGCATTTTGGTTTAGGAGTTGAGGAACCAATCTGATTAGATGGAAACATCTATAAGAGTCTATTCATAAAAGCACGGAGCTCAGGTGTTAGAAATAACATGATAGTTTCGCCATATCTCGTTGAGTCCTTTTCATTTCTATTTTTATTTTCTTTTCTTTTAAAAATATGTTTCTCTAAGTGATTAGGTGGGGCTCACGATTCAAGTTGTTACCAATACTAGGGTGAAATAGAGTGATTGAGATACATGAAAAAAAAAAAAAAAAGACCAGACCAATTAGACCAATCGGAATAAATAACACTTGGATAGCAATATGTGTGTGTTCTCCCTGTCTCTGTCGCCTAAACAAGCGTGGAATGCAGGATCCACGGGAATCACCATGTAATCTGCTGACAAGAAGCATGCGCTTGGATCCACAAGATCTAATCATGTCGTTAAATTAAAAAAAAATAAAAAAAATAAATAAATAAATGTGTGTTCAATAAATCGACCGCTGGTTACCTTGTATATGCCAGACGAGTTGATCTAGAATTAGGATTATCGACCACTGGTTCCCTTGTATATGCCAGTTGTGTTGATATTAGTCAGACTGGTATCTCAGTCCATTAGGATAGGTTCATCTTGGTGGAGGCCTTCAGACAGATATGAGAAAACACCGTTCACCTAGTCAACATCAAAACCAGCTATGTTTTTCTATATCCATCTCTTAATCTTTCCATGTGATTTGTTGACTCCGGATATTGATGTCCGTAGTGCAACTATCTTAGTAGAGCTCTGTCACTTATATATGAATTTTAGTATACTCGAGTGCAAACTCATATACAGCAATTGGAATTTCGCATCAGGGTACTTCCTCCCGTAATCAATAAGTATGCCAACCAAGGAGGTTCTTTAGTGCATTCCAAGGTTCTGTGTAGATAGCTAGGGTCTGGAGTAAAGGTTTTGTGGGTACACCTCTGGTAAACCCTCCCGAGACTATAACTCGGCCACTAGGGCCACCTAGGGGTTTAAAGGCTTGTTGCACGTGCTAAGTGCAACCGACGATGCCTGCGACAGTGAGTTAGGATTTTATTTTGTAATTTTAATTTGCTCGGGACTAGCAAATAATAAGTTTGGGGGTATTTGATAGACGCATTTATGTGTCTATTTTCATCTCTTTTATGTATAGTGTTAGCACCCATTTTTGTACTAATTTTGGTATTTTATCCCTTGTAGGTGTATTTTGGAGGAATAGGCTTTTGCGGGAAAATTGGCTCGAAAAGTTGTTAAAGGCTCCTGGGAGGACATTTGCTATTCGGACTCTCATTTTGGATAAGGGGTAACCCATTTCCAAGCAGCTGCTAAGCACAGACCGAGACTGGATAGGGGGAGGACAAATTTCTTCACGTTTTCAAAAACAGAAATTTGGCGGGAAAATTTTCAGAAAACAGACGATTTTTTTGGATGGATTTTTGATCGATTTTTAGGGAGATTAAAGGGATGAATTTGATTGGGTTTGTTCCTATGGACCTAACAGGCGAGGTAAGGGTGTTGGAATGGATCCAAAGTGGCTAGAACTCGAATTGGAAGCGAAAAATGGTTAAAATATCACGTTCTATTTTTGGGAAGTTTCTTGGTTTATTTTTTAGAAATTTACGTGAAGAAGAGGAAGGAAACTCTTATTAAGGACTTGTTTCTATCAAGGGAGGAGTTTGGACAATCGAATGCACGTGAAACAGAAGAAAAAAAAGAAATAACTTAACGTGCTGTGGAGGAAAAAACCAAGTTTATTCTCGAATTTTCTTTGCTCTACTATGTATAAAAGGGTTGGTTAGGGTCCTAGGAAGGAGAGGAAGAAGTTAGGGGAAGTTTAGAGCCTTAGAGAAGCTAGAAAAACCATTGGAAGAAATCACGTTTCTGCTGGTGCAAGCCGTGGCCGGAGAAGAAGAAGAACATAAACAGCAGAAAAAGAAAGTCGCAGATTCTGTGACCGTAACTTTCAAACTTTAAACCTTTTGTAACAGTTATCTTCTGGTCGCAACAGTTTCTCGGTAGAAATAGGTTCTGTAACACTTATATTAGTTACAAAATCCGCTGTTTAGAACTTTTCACTCTTTTAATCAACTTTTGAACACCAAAGATGTATTTTGAGCAAGAGATTAATATGAGGAGCTAAACCCCTTAGCCGAGGCGACGGAGGAAGCCATTGTTCCATGAAAAGTGGTATAATTCTATTTTTATTATTTATTGCAATTATTTTACATGATTTTTTACATAGAATTTAAAAGAAAAATTGGTTTTTATTGAGTAGTTGTGAAGTGTTTTGATGGGACATGCTTAGTTTTAATACTTTTGATGTTTCATGCTTCGTGCTTACAATTATTACTTCAAGAACCATATTAGAGGCAAATATTAGAGTCAACTTAAAGAAAAATATTGCATGAATATTGATTAGAATTTATCAAATAATTGGTCAATGGTGGAATCCAAAGTCTCGGTGTCTTTTTTATAATTTGATACAATTTTATTTTAGTTAATTTGAGTCTAAAAGAATCCTTCACAAGTTCGAGAATCGAACCTTTTCACCACTATTTTTACTACAATTAAAACGCACATCAGCCCCTATAACAAGAGGTACCACAAAAAGAGATGTTGTTGAAGATGTCAATGTGTATCTGTGTGAGGGGATTCTATCCTCAATGAAAAGAAAGGTGAAGGATCTGATTGATAATCCAGGTTCTTCCTCCAACTGCCTATTGTCTGTTTGTCATTCTGATAATAACTTTAGGGCTATGGTGAAAGATTTCATCGGAAAAAGAAATGATTTAAAATCTCGAATCATTTCATCTTTAGAATATATCTCTCACTATGAACTAATGTTGCCTCTAACAAAGAACACTCTGCGTGCACTGAAAAGAGAACTTAGTGAGTTAACTGATATTTCTGAAGATGTGGAGGAATTGAATGATCCCATTATCAATAGTTTTTTCAATAATGAGAAGGAGTTCTCTGTGGATGCCCTGAGAAAGCTCTACAATGTCTAGCTAACTTCTTATGAGAATTTTATTCTTGTGTTTTTTAAGAAGGATAACTAAGGTTTGGAATAGCCATTATTGTGAGTACACATAGCTATGTCCAACATTTACATCTTCAATGTTTTTAAATTTATTTATTTAAATTCTAAGTTATTTGGAAGATGATTTTTGCAGTATTAATCTTTATGGTTTTATATATTGCAAATTGTTATGGGATATGTTGTTTACGTCCGTGAACCTTGACTGTCCCATACTTGTTCAAAAGTTATCTTTATTATATCGGTATGAAAGTATTGATAAAAGATAGAATGAACTTTTGAATACAAAAGTTAAGCCTTTTATGTCATTATGCAAATATTGATGGAAGAAAGGATGAACTTTTGTTTACAAAGATTAAGTCTATTATATGTCATTATGCAAATATTGATGAAAAATAGAATGAATCTTTGTTTATTCCGCAGTATTGGTCCTTCAGTGATCCACATCTTTGTGCATATACTGTGTTGCTCCGTAAGTTCTCTTATGTTGAGCATGGCCAATTGAATTGATCATTTTTATGGATAATTCAATTGTGATTTTTGGATACAAATTCATGTTCTCATGTGATTTGATTATGTCCAAAGAAATCCTTCTTTTCTCGTAAAAGTAAGGTCGCTCTTGTTGTTCTTTCGGGAATGACATTTTATGGGAGACTTCTTTTTGAACTTGTGCTTAATTGCCAAATCTTTGTGGGGAGTACGGTTGTGGAATATTATAGGGGTTATCTTGTATCTTTATAAACTCCTTGATGAATGCATCTAGCTTCGGCTATATGATTGCATCTAAATAAGTTGGTATGTTATTCTATTTTTGTCATGAAGTATCTCTATGAAAATTTCATGAGGATCCCACTAGTTTTCGTACCTTTGCCAATTTATATTGACAAAAAGGGAGAGAATTAATTTGTAGTTTCATACTACAAATACATATGGTTTACGGATCATTATGTAAAAGGGAGTGGTTTTCATGTCGAGATGAAGTATTGACTAAGGGGGAGTGATACATATCAGCATAGTATTGTTGTCAAACTAGTGATACAATTGAACTTTGATGATGTGTAATGATACTATGACACTGTATAACAATGATTGAAAGCATTTGTTTTCTCGATGTTATCACTACGGATCTTCAACAACTATGATGCTGAGTTGAACACGTTTAGACTCATGGAGTACTTGGAAGTGACGAAGATTTCAAGTTGTGTTGAAGATGCCAAGGAGATCAAGCATTTGGATGAGAAGCTACAAAGTTTTATTTATTTTGTAATCCATATGTATTGATAGTTTTGTCACTAAAATTAACAAAGGGGGAGATTGTTAGAGCACTGCTCGGTCGAACTCGCATGCGTTGCTATCTCAAGCATGTTTGTCAATGTTAGTGATCAAAACTATAAGTCTTGATTTCTAGTCTACTTATAGATGTCTCGGACTAAGACATAGATTGTGTAGTTGAGCCTTAGACTTCACGACGTTCATCATTTGAAGACGAAGAACTACTAAGGAGAGCTTGTGGAACTTCATCAACAAAAGGTATGTGGAGACTGATACTCATCTATCACTTGGAAAGTCTATTTCTACTCTATCTCCTATTGTTAGAGCATTGCTCGGTCGAACTCGCATGCGTTGCTATTTTAAGCATGTTTGTCAATGTTAGTGATCAAAACTATAAGTCTTGATTTCTAGCCTATTTATAGATGTCTTGGACTAGGACATAGATAGTGTAGTTGAGCTTAGATTTCTCGGCGTTTATCATTTGAAGACGAAGAACTACTAAGGGGAGCTTGTGGAACTTCATCGACAAAAGGTATGTGGAGACTTAAACTCATCTATCACTTGGAAAGTCTATTTCTACTCTATCTCCAATAATTGAGACATAAGTCGTTTTACGATATAGTTTTCTACTATACACATTTGAGATTTCGAGCTGAGTTTATCTCGCTTACATATTTCTCGAAATATGTGTTGGCAAGCTTTCGCTTTATCCATGTTCATCTTTACTCGTGACGAAAGTCATGTTGACATTTCAATAACTTGAAAATTTCTTTGATGCTAATAGTGTGTGAAAACGGCTATTTTCATTATAGAAGAATGTTACAATGATTGAAATGTAGAGTTGATAATGTAACCATCTTTGGATATAAGCATATATAGTTTGTTCGCACATTAGTGTATAAATCCATGAACCAGGAGCCAAGTGTATGCATATGTGTGTATACGAAATTGGTGAATGAGACAAGATAAGTATGCGTACCCATACGCATACTGGCGGAAGTTTTCGAACCGAAAATATCTGTTGGGTTTTGGAATTACAAACTCCTAAATTAGCCACCTTAAGTATGCGTACCCGTACGCATACTGGCGGATGTTTTCGAATCGAGAATTTCTGCTGAGTTTGGAAACTTAACAAACTCAAAAATCCGGTTGCTTAAGTACGCATACCCGTACGCATACTTAAGCTGGTTATTTTTATCAAATCGGTCTGTTCATGAACTTAAACATTTAAATCTTAAGGAATGAAATCTTTGCAAACCGTGGCTATAATGTTCATGATTGATTCAAGTTAATCAAACCGATTTTGCTTCAATTGTGTTCTTGTATAATTCATGATAATATAGCAATTGAACAACTCATTATTCATTTGAGTCATTTGAACTAGTTATGGTTAAGATGAATAAGGTTGATATGAGAGTAATCATATGGTCTCGGTTAACTATTTATGAACCAACATGGTGTACACGTTTAGGTACGGCTACATAAACCTAAATGAGGGTACATTTCATTTGTGTGTAACAAGCTAAGTTCGATCTAACGGTTGAAAGATATTAGCTTGGTTGAATCAGGTTTTTCATCTAACAGTGATTATTGAATGCTTTGTTACCAAGGTAACTTAGATTGCAAACCCTGATTTGAAAACTATATAAAGGAGAACTCTAGCAACTGGTAAACCTAATCCCCACACTTCTGTGTGTTACTAGTTGCATAGCTAGAGTCGAATCTCCTTTAACCTTAGGTTTCTCACGAGACCCCGTAGGTTAACGACTTAAAGATTTCATTGGGATTGTGAAGTCAGACCCAACTATTTTCTCTATAGTTGCGTGATCTGATCTTGCTGTTTCTATCGTGTGTGAGTACAATCGTAAGATTTGCTTGAGATTTATATCTCCAATAGGAAAGATAGAAAAGTAATCACAAATACCTTCGTATCATCGTTTGTGATTCCACAATATCTTGTTTCGTTAATCGATTAAGATTATTGTGAGGTGATTGATAATACTAGGCTGTTTTTCGGGAATATAAAACCGATTTATCAATTAGTTCCTGTTCACCTTGATTTATCAAAACACGGAACAAAACTCATATGTATTTCTGTGGGAGACAGATTTATCTATTCCAATAGACTTTTCTGTGTGAGACAGATTTGTTTATCAAGTCTTCGACTTTGGGTCGTAGCAACTCTTAGTTGTGGGTGAGATTAGCTAAAGGAATCAAGTGTGTAGTATCCTGCTGGGATCAGAGATGTAAGGAACGCAAATGTACCTTAAATCAGTGTGAGATTGATTAGGGTTCAACTACATTCCAGTCCGAAGTTCATTGGTAGTAGGCTAGTGTTTGTAGCGGCTTAATACAGTGTGGTGTACAAAGATGGTCTAGGTCCCGAGGTTTTTACGCATTTGCGGTTTTCCTCGTTAACAAAATTCTTGTGTCTGTGTTATTTCTTTTCCGCATTATATTTTGTTATATAATTGAAATTTCACAGGTTGTGCGTTGTATCGATAAATTAGAAAATCCAACCTTTGGTTGTTGATTGAAATTTATTGATCCTAGAATATTGGTCTTTGGTACCGTTCAAGTTACTTCTCTCATATTCAATCGGGCTCGCAAATTCCTATTTGCTGATTGCATATTGAATTGAGAGATAGAGATATAAACTCTTGTATATACTTTTCTCTAGATTGAGTCTGACTGTCTAGTTGATTCTCTAGAAAGTATATTGGAGTAAGTCCTCTCAGATTGCCAAACGAATTGTTAGGTGTGGTTGTTAGACCCCCGCATTTTCATCAACCTTATTCATCTTAACCACAACTAGTTCAAATGACTCAAATGAGACTAGTTAAAGAGTTGTTCAATTGCTATATTCTCATAGAAGTATACAAGAACACAATTGAAGCAAAATCGGTTTGATTCACTCGAATCAATTCATGAACATTATAGCCACGGTTTGCAAAGAATGCATTCCTTATTATATAAATGTATTAGTTCATGAACAAACCGATTTTAGAACTTTAACCACTCAAGTATGCAAACGGGTACGCACACTTAAAGTAGCCGGTCTGAGTTTGGGTTCGCTAGTATGCAAACGGGTACGCACACTTCATAACACAGCATAAATTTCTGGACCCGAACCCTTCGCCAGTACGCGTACGGGTATGTGTACTTAGGTACTCGGAATCTCACAACTAACAGGTACGTATACCGGTATGCATACTATAGTTCCGGTCATGGATCACATACATGTAAGAATGCATACTATGTTTATAATCCAATGATGGTTAAGTGTTCTAAACTCTATTTCAATTATTGAAACTTTCTTAGAGGATGACAATAGCCATTTTCACACACTATTAGCATCAAAGAAATTTTCAAGTTATTGAAATAATCATAACGAAACATTCCAAGTCTACATCAAATGATTGTATCACACAAACCATGTAAGATATTACTCTACAATTTTCACATGATCATCTTTTGACTTTCATCAAGAATATAAGATGAACTTGGTTGAAGAGAAAGCTTACCAACACATATTTCGAGAAATATGTAAGCGAGTTAAACTCAGCTCGAAATCTCAAATGTACATAATCGAATACTATATAGTAATACAAATTTTGTCTCAATATAGGAGATAGAGTAGAAATAGACTTTCCAAGTGATAGATGAGTTGTAGTCTCCACATACCTTTTGTTGATGAAGTTCCACAAGCTCTCCTTAGTAGTTCTTCATCTTCAATTGATGAACACCGTGAAGTCTAATGCTCAACTACACAACTTATCCTAGTTCGAGACATCACTATAAGTAGACTAGAAATCAAAACTTATAGTTTCGATCACTAACATTAACAAACAAGCTTGAAATAGCAACGCTTTAGAGTTCGACCGAGCAGTGCTCTAACAGAGGTTTCCTTTGTTGTTGTTCTTTTGTTCTTGCGAGAGGATGACAACACACTGGGGGAGAGTTCTTATTTGAACTTGCGCTTAATGATATATATTTCTGGGGAGAAGAGGCTGTGGAATCTGAGGTAACGAATTTGTTAGTTAATTGTTTTTTTGTTTAAGAAAAGTCTGTTTATATTGCATATATTTTGCTTTTGCTTAACAAAATTTTGGTACAATGGATATGTTCCATTATTGTATGGATGTATGTGTGTGTATGATTCAATTATTTCCGGTTAAGAGAAACTGTGTCAATCTATTTGGCTTATTGTTTGGTATCTTGTTTATTGTTGATATCAAGTGTTTTTGCTTAACGAAGTTCGGTGCAATTGCGGTGCTATAATGTCTATGTTTGTTTCAATTGCTTCCGGTTAAGAAAATAATTGTGCAAGTCAATTTATTTTGGTTTGTATGTATTGTTTATGGCTTAACAAAATATGGGATCATTTTTTTAGTCCAATTTGATTCCGGATAAGAGAAACTAAGTTAATTCTGATCTTAGTTAGACTTATCAAATTGGAGGATTCGGTTATTCAAGTCTAATCGAATGCCTTGACTAGAAAAACTAGTTAACTAACCTAGTGTTTATCTTGTCTAAAGGGAAAGGTCTAAGTTATTGTCTGAATAATTAGAACCTGATAAGAAAAATAAAGTTAATTCTGATCTTTATTTTGGTCTTATCGAAACAAGCGGTTGTACATGCGCAACCGGTTTAACAAGGGAACTAAATTTCTTAGTCAAATTGTTAAACTATTAGGGAAAATTGCTTCGGGAAATTGTTTCCTTGATAACATGTTAAAAATAAATTACCTATAGTTTCGGTTTTAATACTGGTTATCTAAAGTGGTATGTGAAACCTTCGTTTTTAACTCTTATAGGTTATTTACAAGTTTTTTAGACTTGTAAGATTCTTTCGATTTGTCCTTTATTTGCTCGAACCTTTGTCATATTTTGACAAAAAGGGGGAGAAATATATGGAGTAAGCAAGTGATTTGCAATCACTAATGAAAGGACAATTGTGCTTAAACGTTATATCTAACGAAAGAGTAAAGCATTGACTAAGGGGAAGAAACATATCATATTGTTGTTGTAGTATTCTGACTACAAAAAGGGGAATAACAAAAAAATTCAGATTGAATATTTACCTAGCTCTTACCCTATGAAGCACGGATACTTCAAAATCAGTGACGTATCAGTGTCCGACACTGTATTAGTATCGAATACTTGGGATACCTAGGGATACGTATCGGATACTCCATTTAAAGTATCCCTTTTTATTAATTACAAAAAGGGTAGGGGATACTTCTCGGATACTCTAATAAGGGATACTTCATATAATATAAGATGTATTTCTAGATAATAATATATTTTTATATACAAGCTATTGTAAATATTTATAGATATCTTATCAAAATTATTCTACAAAAGTAGTATAAAAGTATCTAACCCTAACATATAGTTTTATCCATTCAATGAAGAGAAACAAGATTCAATCCCAATGTGCTGAAGATTTAGTGTTTGTTCATACTAATCTTCGTCTCTTTTCACGAAAAAGTAAAAATTATACGAAAGGTTAAAGTAGAATGTGGGATATCAGTGGTGATGCATTTGATCCAGTAGATGGTGTGTGAAGTTGCAAATCTTTCACTTGGTGAGCAAGAACTAGAAGCGGTACTCTTTGACGAAGATAAAATTGATGAGTGATGGGTGAGCGAGATGTTAGATAGTTTTATCTAATGTTTTTTTTATATTCCAGATAAAAATTTGGAATTTATTATTTTATGTGATTCTTTTTACTAAAATGAATTATTATTAAATTAAATATTATTAATAAATACACGTATCCCAACGTATCCCGTATCCCCTTTTTTTTTTTAAATGACGAATCCGTGCATCAGTATCCCCGTATCAGTATCCGTGCTTCATAGCTCTTACCTTTAGAGGGGGTAAAAGCTTTTGTTATTCAAATGTCAACGACGGTATTTATTGATTGAATATATGCAGGTTATTGTGCTGTTGAAATTTGGAATCAAGCATATGTAAAATGAATTCTTATGTAATTTTTTTATCCATATGTAGAGATTGTTATAGCATAGGTCGGTTTAACTCACCAAGCGTTGGTATGTCAATTTTGGTTGTCATATTTTAGTGTGTCAAAACTCATCTAAAGTCGCTTGATTATATCATAGAGGCAACTTCGTTTAGGTTAGACTAGAAAGTCTAGGAATGTTGAGACATACAAGTATTACTCCGAAGACCTGAAGAATGTGAAGAAGAAGCGAACTACAACGACGACATCATCCTTCCTCTTGAGGTTAGTAATATTGTCTTGAACTGTTTCATCCCTAACGAATCTTTCAAGTCGTGCTATATTTAAAACATAACTGCGAAGCTGTATATACTATACATATTGTATGATACTCTAGTGATGTGACATGGTCATATTTGTATGATCATAGTATTAGGGAATTAGACTACAAAGTATAACTCTTATCTTTTGAACTTCATAGATATGACATCGACATAGTCTTGTATATACTGTTATGATTATGTGAATGGGCTATGGTGAAGATTCATCCTAGGAAACAATGTTTTACATTTGTTTAAAGGAAGTACATTTGTGACCTTGTTTTATGAATCGAAAGTGAAATCTTTAGGCTTATTAGTATGGCTATTCATTGCAAATTTTTGGATTACCAATATGTGTGAGATGGTAGAACCGATCGTAACTTTGTTATGTATCTTGGTATAACTAATCACAATGCCCGACTTATGATTTGGTATGACTAGTTTTAGTAATTGGTGTAGCCAATCCTAAGTAATCACCATGAGATGGTATGATCGATATTTATAATTGGTGTGACCGATCCTAGTAATTGGTGTGACCGATCACAGAGTGTTGTGTAGTCGATCCTTGTAATTGGTAGCCGGTCCTGGTAATTGGTGTAACCGATCCTGGTAACTGGTCTGACCAATAACAAGCAATACCATGGAATATGGTAACCGATCCTGGTAACTGATGTAACCTGTCCCGGTAACTTGTGTGACCGGTCACAAGTATTTCCATATTGAGGTATAACCGATCCTAATGATTGGTAGAACCGATTGATCCCATGTATGTGATTTGATATTTGATCAATCACATAGTTATCTTGGAATACGGGTCAACCAATTCTAAACTTGTTTGGAAGTGTGGTATAACCGATTCCAAGAATGTAAATCCATGTAAATATGAATAAGGAATTAAAGTGAAGAGATGTCAACATACTTGGAACACGTACAATAGCTCTTATCATTTATTGCAAAGATATTCCTTAATACTCAAGGAGATCCTGTGCCGAAATAAATTGGGAATCTTTTAATTAAGGTTTTTGGTTTTATATGCTTTAATTACCAGCAATTAAATGCATATCTCTAGAGAATAAAAATTAGTAATGTGCATTTACTAATTGGAGATTTTCTATTGAGAGATTTCAGAAATTTTGGACAAGCATTTATTGGAATTAGGAAAACTGATTTTGGTATTCATTGCTTATCTTGAGAATATTTTCGTTTTTGGAAATTCCTTGGTGTCCAAACATCTTTGGTCTATAAATACTTAAGTTTGCATTTCTAGCAAACTATCCTAAGAGACAGGCAAACTTCATTCTTGTTGTTTCTGGTGGAGCCGTCTAATCGGAGAGGAAAGTATCCTAATTAGGTGAAATATCTTACGACCGATCGTTTAAATACTTCTGTGGGATCAAGAAGCTCTACGGGTACCGTTGGTGGGAAACTAGATAATTGCAGTGTTATTTGTTTTTGATTGATTTTATTGACTAACGGTTGTTGAAACTGTGATTGCACTTATTTTTTTTATTCTTGAGAATCTTCTCTTCTGATATAAGATTCACTCAAACTAGATCAAAGTATCGACGGGATCTTTAGAACTGTTTGTAGATCTAAAGACATCTTGTGATAATCCATTGTTAACAGACTCCGTTCTGTGTGTGATTGATCACAAGAGATTCAAGTGGTGTTGTGCAGGTGTTTATTTAAGATTAAATAAGTTTTGAAGACGAAGAAGATTTCTTATTAGTTCTCATATCTTTGTGTGTGCAAAAACCTTGATCGGATGGGATCCAACTAGGATCGGATTTATTCGATTGATTAGTTGCATGAGATCGGCATCACTTTATAGTTTCTTGTTGGAATCTATATTGATTGATTGCGAATCTAAGCTTAACTACTTTGGTAGTTATTGGATAGATTGATCTAACAAAGCAAAGGAGTTTTATATATTAAACGGAAGAGCCTTTACGTATGACTTGAGATATCTTTATCTTGAAAGAATCAATAGAGTTGTTACCAAACAGATTTGTTGTTCCTTTACTGTTGGAATACGATCCAAAGGAATTGTACCAGTGCGTGACCTTTGAAGTCGAAAGCGTAGGGATACTGAGGAAATTAAGTGAACTAGGGGTGGTTGCTTGGTCTCAACTATATGAAGTTGGTGTAGATTTTCTGTAGCAGCTTAATTCTAAGAGTATTCATTTCTGGACTAGGTCCCGGGGTTTCTGCACTTGTAGTTTTCCTCATTAACAAAATCTTGTTGTGTGATTTACTTTTGTTTTCTGCAATTATATTTGTTTATATAATTTAAAGTAAATTACACAAATGTTAACTCCGATATACATGATAGTGATCCTATAGAGTTTGGTTATGTCCGAACCTATTATCAAGTATCACACTTTGGTAGTCGTATTGTCTCGATCTCGTATCTATAGACAATCACACAAAGTGTGAATACCGATTGTTGTATTGTCTCGACTTTGTCCATAGACGATCACTTTCGGTAAGAGGACTTATAGGTTGAAAACAAAAGGATTGTGGTGTATTTGGGTACCCTCTTCTTTTCAGATTTCATAACAAATAAACTTTGTAGTTTCTCATCCATCATGCTTGATTTCCTTGGCTCTTCAACATTCTTTGAATTCTTCGCTACTCTAAGTACACCAGCGATTCTTAACGTTTTCAACTCAGCATCATTGTTGTTGAAGATCCGTAGCCATAACAATAAGAAAAAAAAATGTTCTCAATCATTGTTATACAGTGTCATAGTATTATTATATAGAATCAAAGTCCAATTGCATCACAACTTTGAAATAATACTATGGTGATATGTATCACTCCTCCTTAGTCAATACTTCCATCTCACAATGAAAACCACTTCCCCTTAAACCATATGTATGTAGTGTGAACCACCAAATAATTCTCCCCCTTTTTGTCAATATAAACTGGCAAAGGTACGAAAACTACGGGATCATAATGAAATTCTCAAAGAGATAATTCATGCCAACAAGAGAATATATCAACTTTGTTTCGATGATTTCACATAGTCGAAACTTAGTGTATTCATCAAGGAGTTTATATAGATACAAGATAACTCCTACAATATTCCACATCCGCACTCCCCACAAAGATTTGGCAATTAAGCACAAGTTTAATTAAGAACTCTCCCCCATAATATGTAATTCCCGAAAGAACAACATGAGCGACCTTACTTTTACAAGAAAAGAAGGATTTCTTTGGATGTTAATAAACCACATGGATTTGTTTCCAGTAAACTCGAAAAAAATTAACCACAAGAGACCTTAATGATTAATTTAATCGGAAACGCTCAACATAAGAAAACTTACGGAGCCATACATTACTTTCACATAAAAGTGGATCAGGGAAAGATCAATACTATGAAATATTCAAAAGTTCATTCTATCTTTTATCAATATTTGCATAAATACATAATAGAATTTGAAAAAACGGGGGTCTAACAACCACACACAATATTTCATTCGGCAATCTGAATGGACTAACTCAAATGTACTTTCAAGAGAACCAACTAGACAGTCAGACTCAATCTTTAGAAAAGTATATCAAAGAGTTATATATAAATTTCTCAATTCAATCCGCAATTAAACAAATAGGAATTTACGAGCCCAATTGAATACGAGAAATAACCTGGACGGTATCACAAACCAATATCCAAGTGTCAATCAATTCAATTAACAACCTAAAGGCCGGATTCAAGAACTGATTGACCTTAACGCACAACCTGTGATATTTCAATTATATAAACAAATATAATGCGGAAAAGAAATAACACAGACATCAGAAATTTTTTTAACAAGGAAACCGCAAATGCAGAAAACCCCCGGGACCTAGTCTAGCTTTGAACACCACACTGTATTAAGCCACTACAGACACTAGCCTACTACCAATGAACTTCGGACTGGAATGTAGTTTAGCCCTAACCAATCTCACACTGATCAAGGTACAGTTGCACTCCTTACGTCTCTGAACCCCAGCAGGATTCTACGCACTTGATTCCCTTAGCTGATCTCACCCACAACTAAGAGTTGCTACGACCCAAAGTCGAAGACTTGATAAACCAATTTATCTCACACAGAAAAGTCTATTGATATAGATAAATCTGTCTCCCAAAGAAATACCTATGAGTTTTGTTCCGTCTTATGATAAATCAAGGTGCACAGGAACCAATTGATAAACCAGAGTTATATTCTCGAAGAACAGCCAAGTATTATCAATCACCTCACAATAATCTTAATCGTATGGAAGCGAAACAAGATATTGTGGAATCACAAACGATGAGACGAAGACGTTTGTGACTTCTTTGAATCTTACCTATCGGAGATAAACCTCAAGAAAATCTTAGAAAAGATAAAACTCAATCACGATAGTATAAGTAAGATCAGAACACGCAACTACAGAGAAAATAGTTGGGTCTGGCTTCACAATCCCAATGAAATCTTTAAGTCGTTAACCTACAGGGTTTTGGAATAAACCTAAGGTTAAAGTAGAATCGACTCTAGTCTCAACTAGTATCACACAGGAGGTGTGGGGATTAGGTTTCCCAGTTGCTAGAGTTCTCCCTTATATAGTCTTCAAATCAGGGTTTGATAGCTTTGGAACAAAGCAATCAATATTCACCGTTAGATGAAACCTGATCTAAGAGCCAAGCTAAGTTATCTTGAAACCAAAGAAATATCTCTCCACCGTTAGATGGTCTTAGCTTGTTACACACAAATGAAATGTACCTTTATTTAGATATGGATAACTGAACCTAAAAGTGTACACTAGGTTGGCTCAACAATAGTTAACCGAAGTTAGCCATATGAACACTTTCATATCAACCTTATTCATCTTAACCACAACTAGTGCAAATGACTCGAATGAAACTAGTTATGGAGTTGTTCAATTTTTTATATTCTCACAGAAGTATACAAGACACAATTGAAGCAAAATCGATTTGATTCACTCGAATCAATTCATGAACATTATAGCCACGGTTTGCAAAAGATTGCATTCCTTATTATATAAAAATGTATTAGTTCATGGCACAACCGATTCTAGAACTTAACCCACTCAAGTATGCAAACGGGTACGCATACTTAAGTAGCCGGACTTAGACTGTGTCCGACAGTACGCGAACGGGTACGCATACTATCACACATCCAAAACATCAGTTGAATTCAGTATGCGCACGGGTATGCATACAATAGTTCCCGGACTTCAACTGAGTTCGTCAGTACGCGTATGGGTACGCATACCAAGGCTCTCGGACTTTACCTGATCTCGCCAGTACGCATACGGGTATGCATGCTATACCGGTCTTGGATCAACATATGTGCAAGTACGCATACTATGTCTATAATCCAATTATGGTTAAGTGTTCTAAACTCTATTTCAATCATTGAAACATTCTTAGAGGATGACAATAGTTGTTTTCACAAACTATTAGCATCAAAGTTATTTTCAAGTGATTGACATAATCAATACGAAACATTCCGAGTCTACATCAAGTGAGATGTTACAAGGCGATTTTCATATGATTATCTTTTGACTTTCGTCAAGAATATATGTTGAACTTGGTTAAAGCGAAAGTTTACCAACACATATTTCGAGAAATATGTAAGAGAATTAAACTCAGCTCGAAATATCAAATGTGTATAATCGAATACTATATAACTATACGACTTTTGTCTCAATATAGGAGATTGAGTAGAAATAGCCTTTCCGAGTGATAGATAAGTTTCAGTCTCCACATACCTTTTGTTGATAAAGTTCCACAAGCTCTCCTTAGTAGTTCTTCGTCTTCAATTGATGAATGCCATGAAGTCTAAAGCTCAACTACACAATCTATCCTAGTCCGAGACATAAGTAGACTAGAAATCAAGACTTATAGTTTTGATCACTAAACTTGACAAACAAGCTTGAGATAGCAACGCTTTCGAGTTTGACCAAGCAGTGCTCTAACAGAATTTACTTTTGAGCATTATATGAGATAATCATAGTTCACGGACGTAAACACAACATATCCCATAAAATATTTTTGCAATATATAAAACCAATAATGATTAATACTGCAAAATCATCTTCATAATAACTTAGAATTTAAATAAATAAATCTAAAAACATTGCGAGATGAAAATTGCTGAAATAGCAATGTGTAATTACAATATTTGCTATTCCAAACCCTAGTTATCCCTCTTAAAACATAAGAATAAATTCTCATAAGAAGTTTCCTAGACATTAAGATTCTTGAAATTATTTATCGTCCCCGAATTCCTTGTCTTCAACAGACATTGGAACATAAGGTTCATGAAGAAAGGATTCAATTCCAACAAACCTTCTTGACTGTTGCCGAACCAGTGCCTTCAAAATTTCAAGAGATATTAGAATAATAGCCTTAATTTGTCGAATCTCCATCCTTGTTTCTTTTAACTCTTCAAGAACACCAGAAAACTTCTGAAGATTTGAGGTGTTAGCCCTTGGTTTCTTCATATTCTTCCTTTTTCTCTTCAAAGTTGTAGAAGAATTGGATTTGTCTTTTTCCTTCATGACTGATGGCTTAACAATCATATTAACATCTTTTCTATCAGAATATATAATACTTGGAGTCTCCATTAAAATATGGGATTGTTAAAGAAACACACAAACCTAGCTCCACAAGCAATCTTTGATAAAAAAGAGTTTTTAAGGAAGGAAAAAGGAATGTAGGGTTAAGGAACCTATATACAGAGTAAGTAGGATTCGCGTACGATCAACACACACATCCCTAAAAAGGGTAGAATGTCAATTTTAACCCCCTTTTAATAATTAAATAGGGTAAAACCTTTTCAATACCGTTTGAGGATATGAAAAGATCAAAAGAAATCCAGAAAACAAAAAGAAAAAATAAACAAAATATTTTTTGATCCTAAAACCCGATTGAGTACAACTCTTGTCTCTTTGAATTTGGGCACATGAGACAAGATGCACCTTCAACACAATTAGAATGTGTTGGGGTGAACAATAATCTGTCCACCATATGATTCATGTACGGAATTCTCAGCACCCTTTTTC
The DNA here is from genome assembly GCA_023531105.1 of Papaver atlanticum. Classification (NCBI taxonomy): domain Eukaryota; kingdom Viridiplantae; phylum Streptophyta; class Magnoliopsida; order Ranunculales; family Papaveraceae; genus Papaver; species Papaver atlanticum. Next base: position 574,768 of record JAJJMB010012240.1, read on the forward strand.
ATAGGTTGTTTAGACCTAGTTCTTTTCTGTAGAGATCTATCTTTTTCTTTATAAATCAACTTCTTAGGAGATGAGTTAAATTTACATACCTCGGATGGATTCGTCTTTAGAACAAGTTTGATCTTGTTAGCTAATCGATTTTCTCTTCATTGCAATTTGTTGAAATATCTTACTTTATGTTTGTACTTGAAACAACTAGAGAGTTCATGACCCTTAAGAGTACAATAAGAACATGTCAATGTGAAGGACGGCTCAGGCACCATAGCTGAACATGCTGCCAAACAAAGTGAAGTACCTGAAACATGTGAATTTTCAGTAGCAAGAGTAAAATCATTTCATCCTCCAATGTGGTTGAAGAAGTTTCTCCAGGAAGAATATCGAGATTGATGTAGGTATTGCTACAATTATCAAAATTAATTTTTTTTTCCAAGGAGTGCTACACTTGATTTTTTATCTTCATTTGAATCATAGTGATCAGACATTTCATCAAGAGTTGTAGCAAGACCTTTGTTCCAGTGTATTTTCTATGATTTGGACACTCATTAGCAAAATGACCAAAACCTTTACACTTGAAGCACTATGGCATATCCTCATCATCAGAGAGACTGAGTTGTCAAGATCTTCATCTGATGAATCAGTCTCAATAGGATCAACCACAAAGTTGCCAACACTTTTACTTTTGTGCTTTGAAAGCAATATCCTTTCCAGTTTTGGATATATGCTCATGATCAAAGATCTTTAACTTTCCAACAAGAGTGTTTCTGGAAAGTGTTTCAAGGTTATTTTCCTCAACGATGGCATGTTTCTTAGAATCGTATCTAGCTGGCAGCGATCTGAGAATTTTCATCACAATGTCCTTTTTAGGAATAGTCTTACCCAACACAAAAGATGCATTAACAATTTCAGACACTTTGTGATTAAACTCATCAAATGAATCTTCATCAGCCATACGAAGGTTTTTCCAATCAGAATTTAGGTTTTGAAGCCTAGCTTCCTTTTCAGAGGTATACCCTTCAAATACAGTTTCTAAGATATCCCAAGCATATTTAGACCGAGTGCACGTAGTCACATGGTGCTGAAGATCTGGGGTAATAGCATGGATGATAGCATTTAGTCCGTCAGAATTTTTCTCTACAGCAAGAATCTCGAAATCTTTATACTCACCAATATCATTTGCAACAGTTACACCGTTTACTGTAACAATTGGAGGATTATAGCCATTAACAACACGAACCCATGATTGAAAATCACGCTCTTATAGAAAGGCACACATAGCAATTTTCCACCATAAGTAATTCGAGCCGTCGAAGATTGGAGGTACGTTTATTGAGATAACACTTCTGTCCATAGAGTCAGATTGCTACAAACACAGACTTGTGAAGTTTTAGCGTGTTTGCCTGCTCTAATACCAATTGAAAAAGCGAGGGTATAACAACCACACCCAATAATTCGTTTGGCAATATCAAAGAGCACCAACTTAAAAGCGAGCTCAATCAAGAGCACCAACTTAAAAGCGAGTGGACTAAACTCTAATATAATTCCGAGAGCACCAACTTAAAAGCGATCTCAATCAAGAAAAATATCAAAGAGCTTTATCTTTATTTCTCAATACAATCAGCAAATCAAAAAAATAGAAATCCGTGAGCCTGATTGATTGAGAAATAACTTGGACGGTACCAAAGACCAATGCACAAGTGTCAATCAAGTTATATCCAACAATCAAGGTCGGATTTATCAACTGATTGAACTACGCACAACCTGTGATATTTCAATTATATAAACAAATATAATGCGGAAAAAAAAAATACTGACACCAGAAATTTTGTTAACGAGGAAACCGCAAATGCAGAAAAACCACGGAACCTAATATATCTTTGAAAACAACACTGTATTAAGCCGCTACAGACACTAGCCTACTACAAGTTAACTTCGGACTGGAATGTAGTTGAGCCTTAACCAAGTCTCACACTGATTAAGGTACAGTCGCTTTTTTTGGTAAGTCCAAAATGTATTAATAAATAACTTGAGTTTACAACATAACTTATAAGAAAAGAGGCAAAGCACCCCAAAAACTTACAAGCTATTTAAAACGAAAATAAGGTACATTTGGTAATTCAATAGAAGTGATAAAATCAGGCCTATTATCATAACTTAAACCCTCTTCATTATCCAGCAAACAGCCCCGTTTTTCCATTGCATCCACCGCAAAATTTTCCTCCCTAAAAGTGTGAACGAATCTAACAGATGTATAATGAGATCTTGCAATAAACCAACGCTGCCTTAAAAACCAAGGGACTGTATTCAAGTCCCCCGAGAAAGCCAAAACATCCCCCATAGAATCCGTACGAATACACATATCTGCAACCCCAAACTTGACAGCCCACTTCAAACTAACAACCACACAGAAAAGCTCCGCCAAATAGTTTGTTTGAATTCCAAAACCAACACTCATAGCCCCAAAAACATTAGAATTTGAATCACGCACAACAGCACCTCCACCAGCTCTACCCGGATTCCTTCTCGCCGCACCGTCACAACAAATCAATATTTCATGATTCAGTGGAGGAACCCAATAGCATTCAACTGGATCATGAGTTTTAACTCTTCTATGAATAACACGAAAGAAGTTTATGACATTCAGGTCTTCTATAGTATTCCTCATGTACCCCTTTTGTCTGACTGAATATTCATGCACTTGGTTAAAAACCCTTCTTTGAAAGAAACTCCAGCTTATTTTCTTGTTATTATACGTGAAATCATTTCTAACCATCCACAACTCCGACCTAATAACAGCAATTGTCAGCAACCATAAGTCTTTACACATTTTAGACTTACTTGTTGCTGCCTTGTAGGCCGTCACCAAGTCCTGATGCATCCGTATCCCAAAGATACCTTCAATCCAGTTCCACGCCTTCGCAGTAAATTTACACGACCAGAGAATGTGATTTAGAGACTCCTCCTCTTTGTTACACGGACAACATTTGTTCACAACTTGAATCTTGAACCGGCTTTTAATCTTGTCAAGGGTCGCACACGCCCCCCTAATGAATTTCCAATTTTGAACAGCTAAAATTGGATGTAAAGAAGACCTACACAGCAGCTTACACCCTTCCATAACTTCATACCTCTTACGGACCAGTTGCTTGGAAGAACTGACCGTAAAATCTCCTTTGAATTCTGGCGTCCATACACAGTAGTCATCTACACCTAGAGGCACCGGTAAGGCAGTAAAATCAACACCTGCAGCAACCATGTTAGTAACACAATCATCTGATAAGACCCAATTCCCATTTGGAAGCATATCGCTAACCAAAATGGTGCGGTCCAGATTTTGATTACCCAAAGTATTAGCTATGCTGTTCTCCCCACACCAAGCATCGAAATAAAGATAAGTGGCACGTCCGTCACCAATCAGAACCCTAGTGTTAGCTTCAACCTCATTGTAAACCCACTTAATTCCAGGAAGAATAGAGGACTTCAAATAACCAACCAACTGTCCATTTCTTTTAAAGAATTTGGCTCGAAATTTTTTTGCCCACTTTTTATCTGAGGTTTTAATGTTCCACCATAATTTCATCAGCAAGGCTTTATTCATGCACCTCATTGAGGTGATACCCAGACCGCCCTCTTCATAAGGAGCACAAATCTTATCAAAACCAACAACAAAAGCCCTCCTAACTCCAGCATCACCGGTCCAAATAAAATTTTGAATGGCCACCTCACACTAATGAATGAACTTCCTTGGCCATTAGTAGACAACCAAGTTATGAATGGAATAACTAGCAATCACCGATTTGACCAAAACTACCCTATCTTGAAAAGAAAGTTGTCTCCCCTTCCAACCAGAAAGTTGAGCTTTAATTTTTTCCACCACATTACTAATATGTTGATATCTAACAGTACCCGGCATAATTTGCACACCAAGATATCTATCAGGAAAAGAAACCACATTCATCTGGAAAAAATCAGCAATTGTATTTCTTCTACTCAGAGAACCCCTACCATAATACAACTTGCTTTTTTCTCTACTAACAGTTTGCCCTGAAGCTTGTTGATAAGAATCTAGTAAAGTAACTAAATTTCTCAAGCTTTTCATATTACCTTTACTAAAAATCATAATATCATCCGCAAAGAATAAATGAGTTGAAGCAATACCTTTTCTTGAGACCATACGAGACATCTTTTTTTCAGCAAATAATTTTGAGATATTTCTACTCAAAACATCCTCAATCAAGACAGAAATCAAAGGTGAAAGGGTATCACCTTGACGAAGACCTCTATCAATTTTAAAGAAACCCTCAGGACTCCCATTAAAAAGGACTGAAATTCTAGCTGATTGGAGAATATGAAGAATCCAAGCACACCAATTATCTGAAAAACCATAACGTTTAAAAACCTCCAAAATGAAAGCCCAACTTACCGTATCGAAAGCCTGAGTAATATCAAGTTTCAGACCCACATTGCCATCCTTCCTTCTAACATGAAGTTCATTCACCATCTCCGAAGCCAAGCTAATGTTCTCATGAATATTTCTACCTTTCATAAAAGCCACCTGCTCTTCAGAAACTAACTTTCCCAAGACACTACCCAATCTGGTAGCTAGGATTTTCATAAAAATCTTTAAAAAAGAAATTACTTAATCTAGTAGGTTTAAAGCTAGAAAGAGTATTAGCTCCTCTTACCTTGGGGAGAAGTAAAAGCAAGCTACAGTTTACTCCATGAGGAATGTATTTGTTTTTCCAACAAAACAAAACAACTCTAATCAAGTATTCACCAATAATGTCCCATCAATGTCTATAAAAGAAACCTGCAAAACCATCCGTCCCTGGAGCATTGTCCGCCCCCAAGTCATAAACATCTTCTTTGATTAAGGTACAGTCGCGTTCCTTAAGCCTCTAGAACCACGCCGGATTTTGCCACTTGATTCCCTTAGCTGATCTCACCCATAACTAAGAGTTGCTACGACCCAAATTCAAAGATTTATAAATGAATCTGTCTCCCACAGATATGTTTATTCCTTATTCGGTTTTTTTTCCATCTTCTGATAAATCAAGGTGAACATGAACCAATTGATAATCCAGTCTTATACTCACGAAGAGCAGCCTAGAAATATCAATCACCTCACAATAACCCAACTGATTAATAGAAAACGTTATTGCGGAATCACAAGAGTCTGAGATGAAGAAATGTTGTGATTACTTTTTATATCTTACCTATCGGAGATAAATCTCGAGCAAATCTTAGAGAAGATAGTACCCAACACGATAGAACAAGTAAGATCAGAATATGCAACTACAGAGAATATAGTTGGATCTGGCTTCACGAATCCCAAATGAAGTCTTCAAGTCGTTAACCTAATATGGTTTTGGAAAAACTTAGGTTAAAGGAGAATCGACTCTAGTTTGCAACTAGGACACAGGAAAGTGCTGGGATTAGGTTTTCTAGTTGCTAGAGTTCTCCCTTATATAGTCTTTCAAATCAGGGTTGCTTACAATCAAAGCTAAGATAGCTTAGTAACAAAGCATTCAATATTAACCATTAGATGAAATCCTGATTTAAGATTCAAGCTAAGTCTGCTTAATAATAAAGCAATTAATCTCAACCATTGGATGGTCTTAGCTTGTTACACACAAATGAAACATACCTTCATTTAGATATGGGTAACCGTACCTAAACGTGTATATTAAATTTGTAGATACCAAAAATCTACTATGCCACGTGGAACAATATTAAAGGTGGAGCAACTTATTATGTTACAACAACGCACACTACATCTCTCCTAAGGATGCTTAGTTATTAAGCTATCTCCCTCAACGTGTGGTGCATTATTAAAAGAGGGAGTAGCAAAGTAAGATACAACGGACTACGCCAAATCACTACCAAGATTGCTTAACTTTTAAGCAATAGGGTGTAGTGTAGGCACATGGGTGTGTCTATTTTTCAGAGGTAGCTCAGCAGTCTGCACATCTTTTAGTACGAAGGCACGTTCTTTAACCACGCGGGATCAGAGTATGTGGCATCCTATGACTGGGAAGGTACGCGGCCAACGAAGGTACAACTTGTACGGAGGTTTCACAGTTCACGATGGAAAGTGGGGGGAGCTAAGGTGGCATCATCTGATTGGAGATGGTGTGCGACCAACAAAGGTACCATATTGACCAAGGACCATCGGATCTCGATGGAACAGAAGACAACAAAGATATCCGCGATGCATGTGAAGCTCTAAATACCCATCCTTATCTCAATAAGAAGGGGACAAATTGGGTTGGTTAGGAATTAGGGAAAATGCTCTCTCTCTCTATACTTCTTCTCTTTAAGAGCTCCATACTTTCTTTAATGGAGTTCTTCCACCCAAATGTAACAAGATCAATAATAAACTTACTATCTTTACCCGTGGACGTTGGTTAGAATTAACCGAACCACGTAATCTCTTATGTGATTTGATAACCTAGATATTTACTTACTGAGTTATCTCTGTTCTCTGAGTTATCTCTGTTTTCTGAGTTATCTCTGTTCTCTGAGTTATTTTTGTTTCCTGAGTTATCTGTTCATCTGAGATATCTATTTATTTAGCTTATTTTCTTACTCGTCTCTGTTTATACAGACGTACCTTTGTTTTCTTAGCATCTGCTCTTACGAAGTATATTTACTTACTTAGTATATGATCTTCCGAGTAGATCTCATTTCGAACATACCTTTTATTTACTCAGCAGTATCAGTTCAACTGAGGTATCCATACTACTTAGTATATGATCCTCTAAGCTGCTCATATTACATAGACTATGGGAAAAATAGTAGTCACAGTTTGGCGCTAGAAACGAGTTGGACCGAAAAGCTCTCGATTTTCGTTATTTTGGCTATTTCATCATTTTTTTTCTTTAGATCTTCATTAGAAAATCAGATCTAAGAATAAGAGGGATAGATCTCACTTCCTAGTGGTTTTAGAGTACTAAACCTCGAAAAAAAATCTTGAAATCTTACGGATCTACAAAAAGTGGTTAAGAAACACCTTTAAAAACACTTTTTAAAGCTCGAAAAGCTATTATTTTTATTTGCTTGCTCATGAGCAAACCTTCTTGGGATCTGAATACCTCTGTTTTCGAGGGAATCTCAGTAAAAAGTTTTGGATTAAAATCCTTAGGGTCATTTATGAGATGAGGGTCGTTTTTTGTCGCAGACGCCTTCTTTTACTCAGCTTGCAGTATTTTCAGTCGTTTTTGAATATCTGAGCAAACCTTTGCTGAATCTGAATACCTCTGTTTTCGAGGGAATCTCAGTAAAAAGTTTTGGGTGTAAAATCCCTAAGGTCATTTTTGAACTGAGGGTCGTTTTATTTAACAAACGCCTTCTTTATCTCAGCTTGCAGTACTCTCCGTCGTGTTTGAATATGAGGTTCATTTATGAACTAAGTCCCAAACATTGGACAGTTATATTAAATACGAACTCAACAAACATATCTCTGTTAAGTTCTATATTAAACTTTAAACTTTAAAAAAAAATCCGTAATGGGGCTACTAGGAGCGTACCCTACCCCTTTTTCTCTTTACTCTCAGGAAGCGGAAATACGAAGGTCAAAATTATGAAGCCTTGGAGCGAAAATAAAGCTTATCTTTGGCTCGAGTGTATTTATATACACTTTCAACATCCAAAGACAATTACGAAGGCTGCCCTTGGTTCGTACGTATCTAAGTACGAACTGCTAAGGGCAAAGGCGAATGTTATCTTTGGCCCGAATGTGTCCATATATGTTCTCAGCAGCCAAAGAAAAATGCGAAGGTTGTCCTTGACTCGAACATATCCATATACTTTCTCAACAGTCAAGAACAAAGATAAAGACGAAGGTTATCTTTGGCTCTTCTCAACAGCCAAGGATAAATATGAAGATTGTCCTTTGTTCGTACGTACCTAAGTAAGAACTGCTAGGGGAAAAGACGAAGGTTATCTTTGGATAAAATGTGTCCATATACGTTCTCAACAGCCAAAGAAAAATGCGAAGGATGTCCTTGACTCAAACGTATCCATATACTTTCTCAACAGTCAAGGACAATGATAAAGACGAAGATTATCTTTGGATCTTCTCAACAGTCAAAGATAAAAACGAAGGATGCCCTTGGCTCGTACGTATCTAAGTACGAGCAGCCAAGGGAAAAAATGGAGCTTATCTTTGGCTCGAATGTATTCATATACATTCTCAACAGTCAGATAAAATTACGAAGGGTGTCCTTGGCTCGTACGTATCTAAGTACGAGCATCCAGGGGAAAAAACGGAGCTTATCTTTGGCTCGAATGTATTTATATACATTCTCAATAGCCAAAGACTATTACGAAGACTATCTTTGTCTCGTACGCATCTAAGTATGAGAAGCCAAAGGCAAAAACGGAGCTTATCCTTGGCTCGAATGTATTTATATACATTCTCAACAGCCAAAGACTATTACGAAGACTACCCTTGGCTCGTACGAATCTAAGTACGAGAAGCCATAGGAAAAAATGGAGCTTATCTTTGGCTCGAATGTATTTATATACATTCTCAACAGCCAAAGACTATTACGAAGATTGCCCTTGGCTCGTACGTATCTAAGTACGAGTATCCAGGGGCAAAGATGGAGCTTATCTTTGGTTAGAATGTATTTATACACATTCTCAACAGCCAAAGACAATTACGAAGGCTTCCCTTGGCTCGTACGTATCTAAGTACGAGTATACAGGGGCAAAGATGGATCTTATCTTTGTTTAGAATGTATTTATACACATTCTCAACATCCAAAGACAATTACGAAGGCTGCCCTTGGTTCGTATGTATTTAAGTACGAGTATACAGGGGCAAAGATGGAGCATATCTTTGGCTTGAATGTATTTATACACATTCTCAACATCCAAAGATGATTACGAAGGCTATCCTTGGATCGTACGTATCTAAGTACGAGAAGCCAAGGGCAAAGATAGAGCTTATCTTTGGCTCGAGTGTATTCATATACATTCCCAACAGCCAAAAACTATCACGAAGACTGTCCTTGACCCGAACGTATTTATATACGAACATTCAAGGACAAAGACAAGGACACAGCCTCCAAAGACAAAGGCATGCCGCTATCAGCTCATGACCGCACGAGCAGTTACAACCTAAGATGTGGTCGAATAAAATGACAAGACGGTTGTGTTTCACATCTTAAAGAGAAATTTCACGTTCATGGGCGCAGCTCAGCACGGAGCATTAATCCTTCGTAATGTTGTCAAAGATACCTTCGTGCATGCAGTCTATCGAAGAAAAAGAAGAAAAAGTCATTGCAATGGTCTACCCTTCACATTTCAAGGAATCCGTTGTTTCTATTTTTATGCAGGAATGTAGCCAATAAGGGGCAAACCTGCTACAAGCAAGTTTTTGCCAAACAAAGAGAGCAGAGGTGGAAAAAAAGGTTCAAAATACAACTCGTATGGAAGGACAAGGCTTTGTTCCTCTACAATTCTTAAGATTATCGCTTTGCGAATTTTCGGGGCAAAGGAAGGTGTATAGCATCAACATCATCAAAGAAGGTCGATCCTCCCAACAAGATCTATAGACGAAGGCGAAGGTCACGATAATTGGAGCCAAAGACATCAACAATGGTTGTATTTTACAACTTAAGTCTGAAACCGAAGGTATGCATGGGATCGAATCCTGTTAATAGCAGACTCACCTCTGCTAGCCATACATGGGAGCGAAGCCCCTTAAAGGCAGACTCACCACCATCAGGCATACATGTGACGAAGCCTGTTAAAGGAAGACTCATGATTGCAAAGAATGAGTTGTTCAATCCAAAGCTACGAAGATATAAGTCAACAAATCCCGTGTGCGTAGGTGTATGCATACTCAACGAGGATACAACTCATACTCAGCTACGAGGAGTCACACGACAACGCATAAGCATACGCAACCTTTCGACCACCACTACTGCGATGCTCCTAGCCTAGCAATGCACGAAGCATGTATACACTTGTATACCCACAAGTGCACAACTCAAATGCAACGAGGAACGGAGTCTGTATACATATGTGTACCCCAAGCCTCAGCAATACCCCGACTCTCCCATCCGAGGAACCTATGAAGTGCCAAAGACTAATGCAAGGAGAAGTCCGTTGAAAGAAGAAATCCTTCAAGGCTAAGAAGAAGCAACAAGTCAATCCTAAGGTGTACCCTTCGAATACACAGAGTGCCAAAGGAATTGGTATTTCTATTTTATGCAGGAACGAAGCCTACAATAGCAACTCACTGCAACTAGAATGAAGCCTACAAGGGGCATCTCACTACATGTAAAGTACCTTTTGACACCCATTAACTACAAGGAAGATCCCAGGACGAACATGTAGATAACACCGAAGAGGAGGCACCTTCAAATTACATGGACAAAGGCTCCATAAATGCAAATACTTTTCCTTTCTAAAGCTGCAAGAACCAGCTTTCAAAAGCAAAAGGGGGCAAACATACATCAATCATGGCGCCTCTACAACATCAATTAAAAAAAAATACATGTTGAAGGTAATACAACTTTAAGGTATGCTATCTTTATACGTAACTGTGATATATCACTGGACAGAGGTATTATAAGCCTCAGCAATCAATATAAAGCTAAGATTTCGAATATAGCTTTTAATGTGTGTGAAATGAAACAAACATGCGAAAACAAAGGGTTAGAACTAACACCCACTGTCAAAAAATTGACGAAAAAAACAAAGGGTTAGAAATGACACCTACCATCAAATTGACGATGAGGCAGGGCAAGGCATAACTGCGCATATGTCAATCTCGGATCCTCGGGGCGACTGCCTCTTCCATGAGGCATAATAGAATATAAGATATCCACCATAGAGATACCCTGTCGAAGTAAAGCAGCCTTCGCGCTGAACGCGTAGGGTTACAGGAAAATTATTGCCCACGTAGGGACCCTCGCCACCACGGTACCTTCTGGCCAAAGGATATCCAGGTAGGACGTTGAATGTTCCACCAAGGTTAATCATACCTTAGCACCGAGCGATGGCTTGATTGTGCGACAAACTGGGCACACTATGTCATAAATATTATGCAACAAAGCAAGCAAAATTCTATAACACACATTACCAAAAGGTAAAAATATACGGAGTGGTATATGTACGTATTATATTTACGCAGGTACAAACAATACGGCGAAAATCTTAACCAAAGATAAAGGTTCCAAAAGGTATACTCCCATTGCAAAGGAGCGAAGCTACAACAACGAAGGTACACTAGGAGACAACTCTATACCAGGCAAGTAAAGAGACATCTTAGAGTCACCTTAGCCGAAATAAAAACTAAAAGGTAAATAATATACGCCTAAGAAATAAGCTCAAACTCAGCTAAAACTTAGCTGCGTGCAATGAGGGGGTACCTTCTAGCCTCATTATATCTTGCTCAGGCGGCTGGTCCAAAAGGTAGCAAAAATACCTAAGCAGCGAGCGAAGGCTCCGCTTTAAAAAAGGGTGAAAACCACCATCCAAGTCTAAGATGTCGTTTACGAAGGCATGGCCCTCGTAAACAAATACGTACATGCATACATATATACAAGCATACTCATATTTTTGTGATAATATTAGCATCATAATCTTGTACTTCGATACTTATACAAGTACTTCATCAAATTACTTCAATACTTCGAGGGTACCTCAGTAAATTATTTCGATACTTCTATACTACGAGGGTACCTCAGTAAATTACTTTGATACATCTATACTTTGAAGGTATTTCAGTAAATTACTTCGATACATCTATACTTCGAAGGTACCTCAGCAAAGTACTTCGATACTTCTATACTTCAAAGGTACCTCAGAAAATTACTTTGATACTTCTGTACTTCGAAGGTACCTCAGTAATATACTTCGATACTTCTATACTTCGAATGTACCTTAGCAAATTACTTTAATACTTCTATACTTCGAGGGTACCTCAGCAAACTACTTCAATACTTCGAGGTTACCTCAGTAAATTACTTCGCTACTTCAATACTTCGAGAGTACCTCAGCAAATTACTTCGATACTTCTATACTTCAAGGGTACCTCAGTAAACTACATTAAAACTTCGATGGTACCTCAGCAAACAACTTCGATACTTCGAGGTTACCTCAGTAAACTACATAAATACTTCGAGGGTACCTTAGTAAACTACTTTGATACTTCTCTACAACGGCAAACTACTTCAATATTTCAATGGCACCTCAGTAAACAACATCAATACTTCAAGGGTGCCTCAGCAAATTACTTCGAAGGTATCTCATCAAACCTATTCGATACTTCGATGATATTTCAGCGAAATAAACGAAACAGGATCATGATTTTTTATTAAGGATTGTTCTTCGAACAACCCTTAAGAAAAGGGGCAAACTGTAGATACCAAAAATCAACTGTGCCACATGGCACAATATTAAAGGTGGAGCAACATATTATGTTACAACAACGCACACTACATCTCTCCTTAGGATGCTTAGTTATGAAGCTATCTCCCTCAACGTGTGGCGCATTATTAAAGGAGGGAGTAGCAAAGTAAGCTACAACGGACTATGCCAAATCACTACCAAGATTACTTAACTTTTAAGCAATAGGGTGTAGTGTAGGTACATGGGTGTGTCTGTCTGTCAGAGGTAGCTCAGCAGTCTGCACAGCTTTTAGTACGAAGGCACGTTCTTTAACCACGCGGGCTTAGAGTACGTGGCATCCTATGACTGGGAAGGTACGCGGCCAACGAAGATACAACTTGTACGGAGGTTTCACAGTTCACGATGGCACGTGGGGGGAGCTAAGGTGGCATCCTATGATTGGAGATGGTGGGCGGCCAACGAAGGTACCATATTGACCAAGGACCATTGGATCTCGATGGAACAGAAAACAACAAAGTTATCCACGATGCATGTGAAGATATAAATACCCATCCTTATCTCAAGAAGAAATGGAAAAATTGGGTTGGTTAGGAATTAGGGAAAATGCTCTCTCTCTCTATACTTCTTCTCTTTAAGAGCTCCATACTTTCTTTAATGAAGTTCTTCCACTCAAATGTAACAAGATCAATAATAAACTTACTATCTTTCCCCGTGGACGTAGGTTAGAATTAACCGAACCACATAATCTCTTGTGTGATTTGATAACTTAGTTGCACTTACATTATCTTCTCATCTAGCTATTTACTTACTGAGTTATCTTTGTTCTCTGAGTTATCTCTGTTCTCTGAGTTATCTCTGTTTCCTGAGTTATCTGTTCATCAGAGATATCTCTTTATTTAGCTTATTTGCTTACTCGTCTCTGTTTTACACACGTACCTTTGTTTTCTTAGCATCCGCTCTTACGAAGTATCTTTACTTACTTAGTATATGATCTTCCGAGCAGATCTCATTTCGAACATACCTTTTATTTACTCAGCGGTATCAGTTCAACTGAGGTATCCATACTACTTAGTATATGATCCTCTGAGCTGCTCATATTATGTAGAGTATGGGAAAATAGTAGTCACAGAGTTTGCTCAATAACAGCTAACAGAAGTTAGCCATATGAACACTTTTGTCTTAACCATATTCATCTAACACTTCTAGATCAAATATGATGATAAATCAATTATGAAAGATAATAAAATTAATCTAATTGTGTTTCAAATAGAGTTGTTCAATTGTTCACTATCTCATAATATGAACAAATTGAAACAAAATCGGATTGATTCGTAATCGTACAAAGTACTTATACAATAATCAATTCATGAACATTAAGCCACGGTTTGCAAAGATTGCATTCCTTAATTCATAAATGTTTTAGTTCATGAGTATGATAATCATGCATGACCGATTTTAGAACTTAACCACTGTGTTCGCCAACCAGGTACGCGGACAGCAGCTCCGGACCTTGGTTTGTTCATCCGTTCGCAACCCCGGTTCATAAACAGCCATCTCGGTACTAACTCAGGTGAAAACTGTTAGCATACTAGGTACGCAAACAAGGTTCACGAACCTTCATAGATAAAACCATTCGCATACTTGGTACGCAAACAAGGTTCCCGGACCTGAATTAATACATTTCGCATACTAGGTATGCATACCGTGTTATATCCAGACATAGGTAATTTTTCTAAACTCCCATTTCAATCATTGAAACATCCTTAGAAGATGACAATGGTTGTTTCACACAAACCATTAGCTTCAAGTAATTTTCAAGTGATCAAATGAACAATACGAAACTTTCCAAGTTGACATCATATGATTGTCTCATAAAAATCATGTAAGATGTTTCAAGGAAATTTCCATATGATCATGTTTTGACTTTACATTTAGTTTCCAACAAATAGATTGTTTCAACCTAAACTCGTCAAGAATACGATGAACCTAGTTAAAGCAAAAAGCTTCCAACACATATTTCGAGAAATAGATAGGCGAGATAAACTCGGCTCGAAATATCAAATGTGTATAATATAAAAGTATATATAGCTATACGATTTAGTCTCATTAGAAGATAGAATATAATATACTTTTGAGTGATAGGTAAGTTTTAGTCTCCCCATACCTTTTGTTGATGAAGTTCCTCCAAGCTCTCCTTAGTAGATCTTTGTCTTCAAAGTCTAAAGCTCAACTACACATTCTATCCTAATCCGAGACATAGTTATAAGTATACTAGAAATCAAGTATATAGTTTTGATCTACTAAACTTGACAAAAAGGCTTGAGATAGCAACGCTTGCGAGTTCGACCGAGTAGTGCTCTAACAGATTGCTAAAAAGTCTATTCAAGGAATGCAACAAAAGAAGGTATGTAGACGAAGATCTCTTTTTAGCTTTTGAAAAAACTTTTAAGTTCTTGGAATACATTGCAGTGATCATGAGTAAGGAGGTGCCCATTCAGGTTTCAGTCTCTGATAAGACTTGTTATCATTGTAGTAAACCTGGGCATGTCAAAAAAATCTTGCACGTCTGCAACAGTCTTGACTACTCCATATGGTTATGGAATATCATCAATTTATCATCATGAGGATAAAGAAACGGAACCAGGAAGTTGTCACGCCAAAGTGGTTTGTGAGCATCTTGCTCATCCAACCTCTTGTTAGCAAGACCTTGGCCTCACCCCATCATGTAATTATCTTGAGTTGGGGCAAGCAGTTGTATAGCATTGTTTCTGTCTATATTAATGTTCCATGATTTATCTATCAAATGTTTGAATGTGGTATTCTACCCTAGATGAAAGAAGGTTCTTGTAATAAAAAATGATCAAAACATTACATATTGTTGAGCTTGCTCCAATTTACATGTCATAAGATCAGAATAAATTACAACACTTCTAAAATTTAGTGAATATCAATATCTCTTGTGCTCTGAAATATTTTCATTGAGCTAAGAATAAGATTAATCATCTTATTAGATTGATATTCTCAAAGTGTCAATTATTTGGTCCGGAATTCATAACTTGATATGATAATGTATTTCTAACTGAATATTTTAAAAATAAAAAAATAGGTTTCCGCACCCGAACCCGTCCAAGCCCATTAAGGCTTTTTAAAGAGTACGCTTACTCTCCTACTTCTTCTTCTTCTTCTTCTAACTCGGCTGGATTTCTGTTTCAGCGAGTTGACTCAGCTGACCCGGTTCGACTCGGATGGACTTGGACCTGTTCTTATTGGGCTTAACTCATGGGCTGGTTAAGTAACTGACTTTTGGACGTGACCTAAATTTAGAGATGGAAGGTGAAGGCAGGAGAAACATATAAGCAGTGAAGGATTCTAGATTATTTTTTATCATCTTTTTTTCTACTTTTATTCTAGGGTTTAGAAACATGATTCTTCTATTTCTTTTTGTTATGAACTCCAAGAACATGAGTACTTAATTTTCTTTTGGTTCTGGATTAGTTGGATTTCACATAACATGGTTCTTTGAATTAATATATTAGTTTTCTCTCATATTTATCGTTCATAATTCTCTGGAAATATAGTTGCATGATTGATGTATTGCAACATGATTTGAGTACTTGTTTTGTCAAGTTGCAAATTGGTAGAACTCTTATTCATATCTATATCTAGTTTAGGATTTCTCATCGAGCAATATCCTTGAGTACAAGTCCCCATTGATTTATATAGAAACCGAAACATATTGACAATCCTAGTCCTCTCTGTGGGAACGATCCTTTCTTACCTTTGCTATATAATATATTTTAAGTAGTGACAAAGTGAATTTATTTTTGACGCATACGACAGCGATCAGCGTTGTTCAATTATAGTTGGTAAATCCGACCTTGTTTGTTGGATAGGACTTGATTGACACTCGGACATTGGTCTTTGGTACCACCTGAGTTATTCTCATAACAATCAGGTTCACGGATTTCTATCTGTTTGATTTAATGATTGTGTTGAGAAAGAGATAAAGCTCTTTAATATACTTCCTGATAAAGACTCAATAACTTGGTGCTCTCATAATTATATTGGAGTTTAGTCCGTACAGAGTGCCGAACGAAATAGTTGGGTGTAGTTGTTGTACCCCCGCGTTTTCAACGGCAGTCATCATTACTTTCTACCATTTGAAGGCGAAGATTATCCAAGCTTTTGGAGAACTTCATCAACAAAAGTTAAGTGAAGACTGAACCACCTATATCTAAAGTTATATTCACTTTCTATCATTTGAGACGATGTCGCATAACTAATTAGACTATTATGCATAGACAAGAATTTTGAGTCAAGTTTATCTTGATAATTAGTTCTCGAAATATAATGACTAAGCTTAATGAACATTTGTTCATACTTGATGAATTTCGGTTAAGGACAATTTATTGTTCGGAATCAAAATCATGATTAAAGTTTTATCATCCGTAAATATCCTGGAACAGTGACATGTGTCATTGATGTTCTTCAGGAATGTTTCGAATCGATTTAGAGAAATATAGAACTAATATAGATTCGGACACAAGACTGTGTTATCAGTCTTACAAACTGGGAAAACTGCTATATGTTTGAACCCGTGTTATATGTACTCGTACACGTAGCGAACTAGTTATATATATCAACTTACATATTTGAAAAGAAGAGGGTACCCAAATACACCACAATCTTTTATTTATCAACCTATAAGTCCTCTACCGAATGTGATCGTCTATGGACAGAGTCGAGACAATAAGACAATTCGGTTCACACTTCGTATGATCGTCTATGGATATAAGATCGAGAGAATACAACAACAAGATCACTTGTGAGATTGACTATACAAGATCGATACGATACGACAACAAAGTGTGTACTTGATAATAGGTTCGGAAATAACCGAAACACTATAGGATCAATATCAAGTATTACGGAGTTAATGTACTTGTGTATTTTACTTAATTATAATAAGAATTATGATGCGGAAATCAAAGTAAAAGACACAACAAGATTTTGTTAACGAGAAAACTGCAAATGCAGAAAAACTCCGGAACCTAGTCCAGTTTTGAATACTCCAAGAATTAAGCCATTATACACAATCTAATACCAACTTCGTATATTTGAGACCAAGCAGACTACCCCTAGCTACTTAGTTCCCTCAGTATCCCTGCGCCTTGGAATACTAGAGTCATGCACGTGAATAACAAGTCCTTTGGATCGTATTCCAAACAGCAAAGGAATAATTTGTTTGGTAGCCACTCTAATCAATCTTGCTACAAGATAAGATGAGTTGTTGACAAAGGCTCTTATGTTTAATCTAATAAACTCCTTTGTCTGGTTAGATCAATCTAAATAATAACCACTAAAATAGTTAAGTATAGATTAACACTCAATCAATATAGATCTCAAACAGAAATATAGAGAATGCTGATCTCACTCAACTAATCAATCAAATCTATCAAAGATAAACTGATTCTAGTTGGATCCCAGCCGATCAAGGTTTGTACACTAAATCCACAAGATACGAAAACTAATAAGAATTTTCTTCTTGGTCTTCAAATTTTCTATTGCCTTCAAATACCTTCACTACACCACTTGAATCTCTTATGATTAATCACACACAGAACAATGTCTGTTAACAATGGATTATCACAAGATATCTTTAGATCTAACAACAGTTCTAAAGATCCCGTTGATACTTTGATCTAATCTGAGTGAATCTTATATCAGAAGAGAAGATTCTCAAGAATAAACAAACTAGGTGCAACCAAAGTTTCAACAACCATTAGTCAATCAAATCAAATCGAAAACTAATAACACTGTAATTATCTAGTTTCCCACCAACAGTACTCATAGAGCTTCTTGATCCCACATTTTTTAAACGAGCTGTCATAAGAGATTTCACCTAATTATGATACTTTCCTCTTCGAATAGACGGCTCCACCAGAAACAACAAAATAATGAAGTTTGCTAGAAATGCAAACTTAGGTATTCATAGACCAAGGATGTTTTGACACCAAGGAATTTCCAAAACCGAAAATATTCTCAAGATATGCAATGAATGCCCAAATTCGGTTTTCCTAATTCCAATAAATATTGGTCCAATATTTCCGAAATCTCTCATAGAAAATCTCCAATTAGAAAATGCACATTACTAATTTTTATTCTCTAGAGATATGCATTAATTGCTGGTAATTAAAATATATAAAACCAAAGACCTTAATCAAAAGATTCTTAATTTATTTCGGCACAGGATCACCTTGAGTACCAAGGAATATCTTTGAACAATAAATGATAAGAGTTATTGCTCATGTTCAAAGTATGTTGACATCTTTACACTGCAAATCCTTGTTTACATGGATTTGCTTCTTGGAATCGGTTCCAAGACTACTATGTGATTGGTCATACCAAGTCACAATGGTTAGTTGTTCGGTCCTACCAAGTCACATACATGGGTTCGGATCGGTTATACCAATCACTCCTAAACATGGAACCTACTTGTGATCGGTCAGACCAGTCACTATGATCGGTCATACCAATTACAAGGATCGGTCACACAACCACTTATGATCGGTCACACCAATTACAAAGATCGATTATACCATCTCATGGTGATTATTTAGGATCGATTACACCAATTACCAGGACCGGTCATACCAAATCATAAGTCTAGGTATTGTGATCGGTTATACCAAGATACATAACCTGAGTTAAGATCAGTTCCACCAACTCACACATATTGGTCATCCAAAGAATATGCAATGAATAGTCAGACCAATAAACCTATTAATTTCCATTTCGATTCATGAAACAATTTCATAAATGTACTTCCTTTAAACAAGTGTAAAACATTGTTTCCTAGGATGAAATCTTCACCATAACCCATACACATAATCATAAAACTATATACAAGATTTTGTCGATGTCATATCTACGAAGTTCAAAAGATAAGCGTTATACTTCGTAATCTAATTTCTTAATACTATGACCTTACTATTATGATCATGTCTTATCACTAGAGTATTATATACAATATGTACAGTACATAAAGCTTCGCATGTTATGTTTTCAATATAGCACGACTTAAAAGATACGCTAGGAATGAAACAAGTTCGGGTCAATATTACTAACCTAAAGTGGAAGGATGATGTCGTCGTTGTAGTCGTTACTTCTTCTCATTCTTCAGGTCTTCGGAGTAATACTTGTATGTCTCAACATTCCTAGACTTTCTAGTCTAACCTAAACGAAGTTGACTCTAGTATTTAATCAAGCGACTCTAGATGAGTTTTGATACTAAAATATGACAACCAAACTTGACATACCAACGCTTGGTGAGTTCAACCGAGATATGCTCTAACAATCTTCCCATTTATCAATTTTAGTGACAAAACTCTATTTACATATGGAGCTAAACGAATTACAAAATAACTCATTGTTCATACGCTCTATTCCAAGTTTCAACAGAACAATAACCTGCATATATTCAATCAATAAATTCCGATGTTTACATTTAGATAACAAAAACTTTTACTCCCCCTAAAGGCAAGCTAGGAAAATATTCAATCCGAACATCTTTGTTATTCCCCTCTTATAGTATGAAATACTACTCAGCAATATGATATGTTTCTCCCCCTTAGTCAATGCTTTACTCTTTCGTTAGATATAACGTTTAAGCACAATTGTCCTTTAATAGTGATTAAAAATCACTTGTTTACTCCATATATTTCTCCCCCTTTTTGTCACAAAATGACAAAGGTTCGAGTAAATAAAGGACAAACCGAAAGGATCTTACAAATCTATAAGACTTGTATACAACCTATAAGAGTTAAGCACGAAGGTTTTACATATCATTCTAGATAACTAGTATTAAAACCAAAACTACATAAGTAATTTAGTTTCAATATATTATCAAGGAAACAATTGCCCGAAGCAATTTTCCCTAATAGTTCAAAAAATTGACTAAGGTACTTAATTCCCTTGTTGAACCGATTGCGTATGTACAATCGCTTGTTTCGACAAGACCAAAATGAAGATCAGAATTTACTTTATTTTTCTCATCGATCTTTAATTATTCAGACAATAACTTAGACCTTTCCCTTTAGACAATACAAACACTAGGTTAGTTAACAAGCTTTTCTTGTCAAGAAATTCGATTAGACTTGAATAACCAAATCCTCCAATTGATAAGTCTAACTAAGATCAGAATTAACTTAGTTTCTCTTATCCGGAATCAATTGGACTAAACAAATGATCCCATATTTTGTTAAGCCAAAACAATAGATACAAACCAAAATAAATTGACTTGCAAAATTATTTTCCTTCACCGGAAGCAATTGAAACAAACATATACATTACAGCGCCACAATTGCTC